>JAODAL010033562.1:0-45415 GCA_025379985.1 Phyllomedusa bahiana
CCCCCCCGATTTCGTCAAGGGATCCCATGCAGGTGGGCCCCTAACACTAAATGTTACCTCTGAATGGAGCCTGGTCAGACTTCCATACCTCAGGGAATGAAAGACCCAATTAACTGAGCCCACTGCACCGATTCAAAAAACCTGTGAAGGTGGGCGGAGTGCAAAAAGCCAATGAAGGCAGCCACTCCTCCATACATAGACTAAAAGACAATGTTTGGCTCTGCACATCCAAAAACCTTTTTTCTTTAAAAAAATTAGTATAGGTGCACACTGGTGCGGCAGTGATATACATACACATTCCAAATGCCAGTATCACATTATCAACTAAAAAACCATTCAAGGTACTTAGGAATATTTGAAAAAAGCAATTCTTCTACTAGGGATACATGAAAATTTGGGGTTCTTAGTTCACACTTTTGATCACAACTAGTGTTGAGCGATTATTATCGACAAAGTTGAAATCGGCACGGTTTTTATGGTGATCGGATTTTTTCGATCACGCGATAATTTAGGTGAAAATCTGACAAAATCTATTCAAATCGCGCCATTTTCAGCACTTCCTGTCATTTTGGCGGCCAGCAAATCAGTTTTACAGAATAGAGCAGGGTGATTTGGGGTGTGGGGACGTCATGACTGGGATGTGTATGGTTGCGATTGGCTGGAAAAATCACATGACCTGGTGTAACTAACAGCCCTTCCCCTGTTCTGCCTCAGTGTGTGTTGTGTATAAATAGGGAGTAGGCGTGTGCTCGGGTCTCTGTTAAAACAGTCAGCGGGATGTTCTATTTGTTCACACAGAACACCCCGGCTAGTTTATTGGGAACATTGAATGGGTAGATTAGAGATTTGCAGATGTTAGTAACTTAGGCAGATAATTCTAAAGTCGCATCTAGCCCAGTACAGTCGCGGGGGAGGGTGGGGGGGAGGTGGCCGGGGGATGCGGGCGAACACAGACAGACAGACAGGCTCTTTAAAGGAGAGTGGATATTGTGCAGCCCAAACTTTGTTTAGACCCTGCATTGGAAAGGGTTTTTTTTTAACAGTTTTCTGTTGAAATATTACTTGTATGTTGTGCAGCCTGAACGTATATTATGATACAAAATCTTTTTTAGTAACTGCAGGTGTATTTGATAGGTGCAAAACTCAAACCCTTTTTTATTCCGTTTTACATTTCAGATAGGTGTTTTTTCACTTTGGCGCAGTCCAGCTTTGTTCATTGAGGCACCTTGCACTTAAATTTGAATACAGCAATTTTATAGTCCCCGCCAGTGTATTTGATAGGTGCCAAAAATACCTTATATTATCTGTATACATTTCAGAGAGGTATTCATTTCACTTTGGCGCAGTCCAGCTTTGTTCATAGAGGCACCTTGAATTTAAATTTGAATACAGCAATTTTGTAGTCACCGCAGGTGTATTTATAGGTGCAAAAAATACCTTATATTATCCGTATACATTTCAGATAGGTGTTCATTTCACTTTGGCGCAGTCCAGCTTTGTTCATTGAGGCACCTTGCACTTAAAGGGGTTGTCTCGCTACAAAGAATAGTTTTCAAATTGTAGGGAACACAAAATAAAGACATTTTCCAAATATATTGCTTTGTTCCTCTGTTTTCCCTAAGGAGATACAAGTGAATTTATGACCTCCCTGGCCCATTATGTTCCCTCAGTAACAGACCTGTAAACAATTCTCCCCCTGCTGTTTGTTCAATGAGATAACAGTAAGTTTTTCCCCCAAAAGGGTGGCCACAGTGTCCTGGCTGTCAGCAGTAAAAAAGTTGATTTATGTAAAATAACAGAACTTACTAATTACAGGCTTTTGTTTTTTGGGGGGTCAGATAAAAAGGTCTGTTATAGTTTAGAAATAATTGATCTAATTAGATCTGGAAAGCACAGCATGGAGCCCGTACAAGCTGGAGCTGTATGAAATGAGTCAGTCGAACGGAAGTGAAGAGTATTTCATTCATTTCATTCTTGAAAATCTGAAGGGAGGGCAACTCCCTTTTAAATTTTAATACAACAAATTTTTTAGTCACGCCCCTGTATTTGATAGGTGCAAAAAATCCTTATATTATGTATACATTTCAGATAGGTGTTTTTTTTTACTTTTTGGGGCAGTCCAGCTTTGTTCTTGAGGCACCTTGCACTTAAAATTTTAATAAATAATTTTTAGTACCGCGGTGTATTTGATAGGTGCAAAAACTCAAATTTTTTTATCCGTTTAACATTTCAGAAGGTGTTTTTACCTTTTGGGGCAGGCCCGTTTGTTTTGAGGCACCTTGCACTTTTAAAATTTGAATACAGCAATTTTGTAGTCACCGCGGTTATTTGATAGGTGCAAAAAAAACGTAATTAACCCCCGGATGTAAATTGCGCCCAAAAAAATGAGCGCAAAAAATAGTGTTTGTAGCGTGTTAAAATTGGGGGTTTTCTACGCCACACAACAAGAGTACAGTTGTAATTAACCTTTGTTTTGTGAAATTAGGCTACAGGAAAAATTTATATATTTTGGCGTTAAAAAAGAGGTTTTTTTTTGTCAGCACACCAGCAAACAACGTTATTCCCCCCGGATGTAAATTGCACCAAAGAATTGAGCGCACAAAATAGTAGCTTTGTAGCGTGTTAAAATTTGCTGTTTTAGCCAAACAACAAGAGATACAGTTGTTTTAAACTTTGTTGTGTTTTAGGTCAAGAAAAATTTTATATTTTGGCTTTGAAAAAGCGGTTTTTTTTTGTCACCACCCCAGCAAAAAACAAGTTTAATTAACTCCTGGATGTTATTGCGCCAAAGAATTTGACCCCGCACAAAATAGTGTTTTTGTAGCGTGTTACAATTGGTGTTTTCTACGCCACACAAAAAAGAGATACATTTGTAATTAACCTTTGCTTTGTAATTAGGTACAGGAAAAATTTATATTTTTGGGTTGAAAAAGACGGTTTTTTTTGTAGAACCAGCAAAAACAACGCTTAATTAACCCCCTGGATGTAAATTTGGGCCCAAAAAATTGGCCACACAAAAATGTAGCTTTTTTGCGTGTTAAATTGGTGTTTTCTACGCCACACAACAAGGATATGTTTTTAATTAACTTTGCTTGTAAATTAGGTACAGGAAAAATTTTATATATTTTGGCGTTGAAAAAGACGGTTTTTTTTTTGTCAGCAACCCCAGCAAAACAACGCAATTAAACCCCCGGGATGTAAATTGCGCAAATAGAATTGAGCACCCAAAAAAATGAATTTGGTATTTTTATTGTTTAAAAACGCTGTTTTTTTAAAATTAAATACAACGGGAACCCTGGCTTAGACCCCAAACTTGGACTTTTGGGAATGTATATGAAAGCTGCAGGGGAAACGCACACTGGATTTCAGTTTCCCAATCCCCCCAAAAAAATTAGAAATAAAAACATTAAAAAGAACGTCTCTGGACCCCCCCCAGAAATGTTTTTTTAAAAAAAATCAATTTTTCTGTAAGGCTATAAAGCCCCCCGGCACCCACCTTCCCTGATGAGCACAGTGAGAGGAGTGGTGGTCCCGGCGTGCCCCCGGCCCTTACTTTTTTCAAGGTAAAGCACGGGAATTTCCCCGCGGTTCTGTTTTTGGTTTTCTTTCTCTTCAATGTCTTGCGGCCCTTTTCCCTTTTCCCTTCCAAGAGTGTTTTCCCCCCATGTTGCCCCAAATGTGCTGCAGCCGTTTTTAACCCAAAAAGCACACTTCGTTCCCCGAATTTCCCCCAAATTTCGACTTCGTTCCGAACGAAGTTTTCCTAAAATTTCAAAACAAATTTTCTATTTCCCTTAGAATCAATTCGCCCATCTCTAGGTGTCGGGTTTGAATTTTCTTCTGCCCAGAGTGTATTTGGTGGAGGTTGGTTTAACCCCAAAATTTTTAAAACACCGGGAGACCTTGTAACACTAATGTTTCACAAAAGGGCCATGGGGGGAAAGGAAAAAAAGGTTTAAATTGGGGGTACATTTGGCCCCTTTTCCCCCCCCCCCCCCCGTAGGGATTTTACTAAACCCTTTTTCCCGCGGGTTTTAGAATTAATGGTTGTGTGTTGAAATTTTTTTAAAGGGCCCCCAAAAATTTTTCCCACTGTTGTACAAAAAATTTACATTCCCATCATAGTGTCATTTTCTTTAGTTTTCCCAAAATCCCGTGGGCACACTATCAAAAAAAAACCATCCAAGGTACATAGGAATTTTTAAAAAAAGAATTTTTGCTACTAGGGTTTACAAAAAATTTGGGGGGGGTTCTTAGTTCACATTTTTGATAAAAAATTGCTTAAGCCCACCCCCCGGGTTTTCGTCAAGGGGACCCCAACCCGGTGGGTCCAAACCCACAAAATGTTATCTTATTGGAGCCTGTTCAGATTTCCTTTAATCAGGGAATGAAAAACCCAAAATTTTAAACTAAAGAAAATTCCCCGTTTAAAAAAACCTGTGAAGGGGGGGCCCGGATTTGAAAAAAACCCAATTTAAATGGCAGCCACTCCCCTTACATGGGATTTAAAAGCAATTTTTTGGCTCTGCACATCCAAAAAACCCTTTTTTTTTTAAAAAAAATTAGTATAGGTGCACCCCTGGTGGGCAGTGATTAACATACACTTTCCCAAATGCCAGTATCACATTATAAAACAAAAAAAAACCTTTTAAGGTATTAGGAATATTTGAAAAAGAAATTCTTTTTCTAGGGATACAAAAAAATTTGGGGTTTTAGTTCACACTTTTAAATCAAAAACTATTTGTTGACCCGATTTTTAAATGCAAATTTGAAATCGGCACGGTTTTTTTTATGGTGATGGAGATTTTTTCGATCACGCTTTAATTTTGGTGAAAATTTTGCACAAAAATCTATTAAAATTTCGCCCCAAATTTTAAGCATTTCCCTGTCATTTTGGGGGCCGGACAAATCACCCCTTACGAATAGGCGGGTGAGTTGGGTGGTGCGACGCCCAGACGGGGATGTGTATGGTTTTGCGATTGGCTGGAAAACCCAACATGCCCGGGTTTAACATAGAACAGCCCTTCCTTTTCCCCTCAGTGTGTGTCTGTGTATCATAGGGTAGGACGTGTGCTCGGTCTTGTTAAAACGGGCTCAGCGAGCTTTTCTATTTTTTCAAAACAGACAGCTATGCTTTTAGCTGTAAACATTAGGAACTTTTTTTGATTAGAGATTTTCCCAGATTTTTAACTTAGGCAGAAAATTTTAAAAGGAGCATTTTTCCCCGGGTACAGCCCGGGGGGGAGGGGGAGGGGGGAGGGGGGCCGGGGGGGGATGGGGGGGGCGAACACAGACGGGAAAAACAGGTTTTTTAAAGGAGAGTGGAAAAGGGGCCCACCCCAAAATTTTTTTAGACCTGCATTGGAAAAGGGGTTTTTTTTAAAAATTTTTCCCTGTTGAATTTTAAATTGTATGTTGTGAAAGCCTGAACTTATATTATGAAAAACAGATCTTTTTAGTAACTGCGGGTTTTGTTTTTGATAGGTGCAAAATAAAACATTTTTTATCCGTTTTTACTTTTCAGATAGGTTTTTTTTTCCCACTTTGGCGTAGCCCAAAGCTTTTTTTTAATTAAAGGCCCCTTCCCAATTTAAAAATTTGAATACAGAAATTTTTAGTCACCCCCCAGTGTTTTTGTTAGGTGCCAAAAATCCCTTATATTATCTGTATACATTTCAGAGAGGTATTCATTTCACTTTGCACCAGTCCAGCTTTTTTCATTGGGGCACCTTGACTTAAATTTGAAAAACCCCAATTTTGTATCACCCCCAAGGTGTATTTTTAGGGAAAAAAATACCTATATTATCTTTAAAACATTTCTGATAGGTTTTTCTTTTCATTTTGGGCGCGCCCATTGCTTTGTTCTTTGAGGCCCCTTGCATTTAAAAGGGGGTTTGTTCCTAAAAAGAATATTTTTTAAAAATTGTGGGAAAACCCCAAAAAAAAATTTTTTTCCCCAAAATATTCCCTTTTTTCTCTGTTTTCCCTAAGGAGTTAAAAAGTAAATTTTATGCCCCTTCCTGGCTATTTTTTCCCCTCAGTAACAAAACCGGGTAAAAAAAATTTCCCCCCCTTTTTTTTTTGGCTTTTTTTGTTAAAGGGAGAAAAACAGTAAGTGATGTCTTTCACCAGGGGGGCCACAGTGTCCTTTTGGCTCAGCATTTAAAAAAACTTGATTTATGAAAAAATAAACAGAATGTACTAATTACAGGCTTTTGTTTTGGGGTTTCAGATAAAAAGGTCCTGTTAGTAGTTTGAGAAGTAATTGATCTAATTAGCATTGGAAAGCACAGCATGGAGCTTTTCAAGCATGGAGCTGTAGAAAATGGTCAGTCTAAAACCAGGAAGTGACGAGTATTTCATTCATGCATTCTCTAAAAACCTCTGAAGGGAGACAAACCTTTAAATTTAAATTACAACAATTTTGAAAGTACCGCCGGTATTTGATGGGTGCAAAAAAAAACCCTTATTTTTTTACCTTTTTCATTTCAGTAGGTTTTTTTTTCCACTTTGCGCATTTAAAGCTTTTTTTAAATTGGGGCCCCTTTTTGCACTTAAATTTGTTTAAAACCCAAATTTTGTGTCACGCCGGTGTTTTGATGGGTTTGAAAAACTCTAAAATTTATTATCCGTATAATTTAGATAGGTTTTTTTTTACTTTTTTGGCGCACCCCCAGCTTTGTTCATTGAGGGCCCCTTGCATTTAAAATTTTGGGAATACAGCAATTTTGTAGTAAAACCCCCTTTTGTATTTGATAGGGGGAAAAAAAAAAATTACCTTTTTTAATTTTTTTATCCGTAACATTTCAATAGGTGTTCTTTTCATTTTGGCGCAGCCCAAAGTTTTGTTAAATTGAGGAAACCTTGCATTAAATTTAAAATTAAAGAATTTTTAGTCACCCCGGTGTATTTGTTTAGGGGGCAAAAAAATACCTTTTATTACCCGGGTAAATTTCAGATAGGTGTTAATTTAATTTTTGGCCCCGTCCAGCTTTGTTAATTGAGGCCCCCTTGCATTTTTTAAAAATTTGAATACACCCAATTTTTTTTAGTCCCCGCCGGTGATTTGATAGGTGAAAAACTCAACTTTTTTTTCCCGAAAATACATTTTTCGGGTGGGGGTTTTTTCATTTTTGGGCACAGGCCGCTTTGTTCATTGAGGCCCCTTGAATTTAAATTTTTTTTTTACAGCAATTTTTTTGGGTCACCGCATGGGGGATTGATGGGTTTGCAAAAAATTCCGTTTGTTACCCAAAATTTTAATTTTTTTTAAATTTGTGTTTTGCACGGGGGTGGGGCCCCTTTGGTTTTTTTCAAATACCCACGTTGAAACGACAATTCTGAGGGGAAAATTTTTCTGGGAAACGTTCCGTTTGCCCATTGTTTCCCAAAAAAAAAAATTTTTCTCATCCATCTAATTTCCCGGGAATTTGTTTTATTGGGTTTTGGGTTAAATCTCACCCTTTGGCGGGATAGTGACTTGAAATGTGATTTTTTTTTGAAAACTATCTTTCCTAGTCCAAAGGGGGCAGTTTTTAAAACCCCGGGGGGGACTGAAGGAAGGAACACTGTTGATTTTGTTTACGGTTTTTTCCACCGCCCGCTTTTTCACGGGGAAATTTCGTAAAAACATTTCATTTTTCTAATCCTAGTTGGTGTAGGAAATCGGGAGGGATTTGAAAATTTGGGCTGTGTTTTCCCGTCTTTTAATAAGGATTTTCCCAAAAAACTCTTCCATCCCTTTTAAAATTTTTTTATTTTTGGTGAACATGGAGCGAAATGCAGGTGGAAAGCGAGAAAAAGGGGGGGGTAGGACATGGAGGTAGAGGAAACCCCGGAAAAAGGTGCCCCCTTCCCAGTGTTGGGGGACAACAGCATCCCAGGGGGATCGTGGGTTTTGAGGACCGTCGGGCCCTGTCATGCGGGTCGGGGCCCCTGTGAATTCAGAAATCGAACAGCGTCCCCAATCTGTTCTTCAGGGGTTTAAATTTGCAACCTGATCCAGCAGCCCTTCCCTCCTCGCCCCCCAGCCCAGGGCCAAAAAGGGTCGCCCATCAGCATCAAAAAGAAACCCGGGCCCCAACATAAAGGGGGAAGGGCCAGCCCAATGTAACTCGTGTCCCCACCTGGGGAAAACCCATTTTCTGAAGACTTCTTTGATGCCCAAAATGCGGTTTGGGGTTTAGGGGGAAATGTTAAAAGAAAAAGGGGCCAAAGAAGTTGTTTTTGTCTGCTTTTGGACCCCCAGTTACTGATGCCATCAGGGAGAAAAGGAAACCCGGGGTTCAATCGGAAAAAAATTCCCGGGCGTTCGGCAATGCCCTTTTAGTTTCTTCTTGCTTGTAGCCCGCAGCTCCCGGATGCAGATTTTCAGGAAGACCAAGTAAACCCGTGTTTATGATGATTTAAAGACCAAAAATTGCGGAAACCATCCGGGGGTTTTTTTCCGCAGAATTTTTCTTGCAAGCGCTTTATAAATGGATGAGGAGGAAGCGAGGGGGTAGTTTTCAATAGGGTCCCCCCCCCCAAAAAGGGGGGGGAGGGCGGTCGCGAAGTCCGCTGATATGATTCCAACCCGCCACGGTCAGTGGAAAACCCGCTTCCCCGCTTATCTCCGTCAAAAAAGGTTTCCCGGAACCCCTCAAGCCGGGGGGCCTTTTTTTGAGCAAGGGGCCCCTGATTCACCCCGCGAAGTCATTGCGCCCTTTTTTCTGTAAAAGATCCCGTAGGGGGCAGAATTTTTAGGGGGTTTAACCCACCACCAACATGTTAGTCAATGCAAAGGGAAATTTCATTTAGTTTAAATGGAGGCAAACCTTGGCAAAAAAGGGCCCCACCGATGCCGGGGCTTCCCAAAACCCCTGTCACAAACCCTTTTTGTCTCCACCTCCCCCTCTCCAACCCCCCCAAGCGTTCCCCAGCTGCCCTTTTCTCTCAGGTCATGATCAGGGATCAGCCTCCCCTTTTAGCTGCCCCCATCGCCCCGAGTACCAAAAGAAACCCCCGAGACCCTTTAAACCCTTTTTCCCTTTCCCCCAGTTTTTTACGAATGCACGCCGTACAGGGGGCCAGTTTTAGCGCCAGCCTTTTTGTTTCGGTTTTGGGGAGCAGAAGAAACACTTTAACCCCAAAACCCTCCCAAAGCCAAAAAGCCCCCAAAGTCGGACATTGCCAGGTTTTGGCCTTGGGGGAAAAAAAAGGGGTTGGGCCCTTTTTTTTTTTGGTTTACCCCCAGATGGGTTGCCACATCATGGCCCTTCCTGCCCCCCAAAAACCAGATGCCCAGCAGGGATTTCTTTACCAGAAAAAACCGTCCCCTTCCCCGGCCAAACCCCCGTGTCATCTAAAAATTTTAACCCCCGTTGTCTGTCTGTGTCCGGAAAAAATCCATTGGCCACCCCCCACAGGGACTAGTAAGCACAGCCAAGGCCACTTATCTCTGGGGGCAGCTCACTGGGGGGAGTAGGTGTATGTCTCTGGTGGTGACGGTGGGTTCAGGGTCGGCGCAAAGCTCTTCAAAAAATGCAGGGATGGTGCAGGGTTTTTTTTCCCCCAAGGTCTTGGGCATCACGTGCCCAAAAAGAAACCAGGCCATGTTTTAAAATTTTAAAACTGTCCTTGGAGCCCCTCCACACACAGGTCCGGGCTGGGGGGCGGCTTTTTTGCAACGGGAACCCGAACGGGGCGGGGGTAAAAAAGAACCCTTTTGCCCGGCAAAGGGGTGTGCGATAACGGTTTGAAAAACTTCTGGCCACCCTTAAGTCGGTTTTTCTGGAAAACAAAATCCCCTTGCCTGGGACATGTCTGAACCCCGTCGTCCAGAAATTTCTAAAGCGCTACCTGGGGGTTTTGGGTGCCCGCTGAGGAAGTCGGGGGTTTTGGGTTGCATTCCGCCGTTCGCACCCCGGGTTCGTCCCGCCCCGGGAGCATTGCAGCGGGGGCTCGGGGCCCCCCGTCAACCCTCTCTTTTTTGACGTGGCAAAAAATGGGTGGAAACTTTTTCCCCCCTCCACAGCTCCCGCGATTTTTGGGGAAACGCAATGCATTACGCAGTACGAAGTGGGGCAAATGGGCCCGACAAGAGGGGGTGCGGACCTGGGTTTTTTGAGCCACCCAGAGTGGAGACAGGTGAAAGAAACTCTGCCCCATCCTTGCCAGTTTTTAAGAAGCCACCAAATGGGGCAGTGTGTACAATGCCCTTGTCAGCTGCCATTTTTGGGGTCATGTTGGAACAATTTTGTTTTGGGGGATCTGAAACATTTAGGGCCCACCAGCGGGGGGAGGAGGAGACGGACACAGATGCGGACACGGGGCCTTTCCCCTCCGTCGAAAACCCCGGGCCCGGGCCCGTTTCAAATTTTATTGGTCTTCTTTTGGCCCGTGGGTTTGGGGTCCCCCGGGGCCCAAATGCCCAAGGGGGGCCCCATCAAACTTCAGGGGTGCATCATATGAGGGAAAAACAGGGCTGTTGTTGAAGCCGTGCCGAGGAATCGAGGAGGAGGAGGGATTCCTGGGGCCACCGACGTTCCGACGTCCCTGCCTTGGAAAGAGGTTGGCGCGAATTTGAGGTGGAAAGGGGGAAGGGGTGAGGGGAAAATCAGTTTGCTAGTGCGGGCCCCGCCCTTTCTAAAATTTTGGGGCTTGGTTTCTCCATTTTCCCCCAAAATGACCCCCGCATTAAGGCCATCAAAATTTAAAAAACAGTTCTGGGTGGCCCCCCTCCCGGATTTCCCCCGGGACAAAACAAAAAATCAGCACTTTCCCTTTCCCCCCCCCAAATAGAGAGTAAATAGCAGGAAATTGGGGAAACCCTGATGATTGATAAAATGGGGGACATCTGTTGCGGGCCCGCTTCCGGGTTTTTCCAAAAGTCAATGACAGCGTAGAGTGCCAAGTAGCCCTAGCGGCAAACAGCATAGGCAAGGGGCAGAAAACCCAAAGGGTGACTCTGGCAAACTTTATTTACCACCCCCCAAAAGCATGCAATGGGGGGCAAAAAAAAAAAACAAAAAATATTTCAGAGACGTTTTAAGGGTCATTTGGGGCAGGGCTATCTGGGTCCCCAACACCAATGTTTTTTTTATGTGTTCCGGGCCCAATAGACTTTGGGGGGAAACCCAAAAAGGGATGAAGGCCCGGAAACCTGCTCGCCCCGCCTTTTGAGGTGTTGTCCCGCCCCGCAGCCAGCGGGATATATGAGCGGACCTTCGCACAGCGGGGGAGTCATTACCGACAAAGCAAAACGGGTTTTTCCCCAGATAATGTTGATCGTTTGCATTTTATCAAAATGAATAGGAATGCATCTTGTTTATGTTTTGGCCCCAATTGCCGAGGTCCCGATTAGTTGCCGGTTTTACTTTAAATTCCTCTTCAAACGAAAAAGGTTTCCCCTTGAAAAAAATTTTTTTAAAAAGATCTTTTTTTACTGAATTTTTATTCTCATTTCCCCCAAAAATCTTTTTTTGGTTTTGCCCCGGGGTGGAGACTGTAAAAAACACCAAGGTTTTTATGACAAAACCGTATTTCATTTATCACTTTACCTTTAGAATTTTTTTGCATTGTCAATTGGGTTTTTAGGTCATGGGTTTCTGGGAGATAAGTAAATTATGGTCCCTTTTTAAAAAGAAATGTGGCTTCTAAGTTGGGGATTTCTCCCCCACAATTTTTAACAGTGGTGAGAAGTCATTTTTTTTAATTTTTGGGGGTATAGTGCTGTGAGAACCAAACTATAATCATGGTCCTTTGGAACCGAAATGTGGCTTATAAGTTGGGATTTCTCCCTCACAATTTTTTTAAAAGTGGCTGAGGGAAATATTTTTATAATTTTTTGGGGTCATGTTGCTTTAAAAAAAAAGGGAAAAAATTTTGGGTTTGGGGTGTGAAAATCCCAAAAAATATTTTTAAAAAACGTAAGCATAGGTGCACATTTGGGAAGGCAATAGCATACATCTAATACAAATATCAGTGGCCACTAAAACTAAGTTTAAAAAATTTAAGGGGATTTTTAGGAATTTTTGGGGAAAAAGCCTTACGTAAGGGAAATATGAAAACCCGGGATTCTTGTTCGCAGTTTTTGATCAAAAATTGTTTTTAAACTCACCTCCCAATAGCGTCAAAGGGGGGTCCCATTTAAGGTGAAAGTCCCCTTTAAAATAACATGTTACCCCACTAGGAGGCCATTTAGACTCCAACATTTTCAGGGAGTGATAGGAACGTGCTACTGAATTACCCTGTACTGGTTTAAAAGAGGTAGGCGGAGTGCAGCAAGCCAATGAGGTTGCCATTCCTCAAATAGACTGCAAAAATTGGTTAGGCTGTGCACATAAATATATTTTGAAAAACGTAAGCATAGGTGCACACTGGCAAGGCAATAGCATACATCTAATACAAATATCAGTGGCACACTAAAACTAAGTAAAACATCAAGGTATATAGGAATTTTTGAAAATGCATTACTGCTTTCCTTAGTAATGGCTCAGGACAGGGATAGTCTATGTCCAGTGAAACTAAAAATGGTGGTTGAAAGACTCCTATTTCCGTCTCTTTTTAATCTGGGGTCATGCAGGTTTGGGGCTCATGCTGTGGCCCAGGACAGGTATAGTCAATGTCCAGTGAAACTAAAAGTGGTGTGAAATACTCCTTTTTCCAGCACTTTTGAATCTGGGGGTCATGCAGGTTTGGGGCTCAGCTGTGGCCCAGGACAGGTATAGTCAATGTCCAGTGAAACTAAAATGGTGGTTGAAAGACTCCTTGTTACGGCACTTTTTAGTCTGGGGTCATGCAGGTTTGGGGCTCATGCTGTGTTCCAGGACAGGTATAGTCAATGTCCAGTTCAAGTAAAATGTTACCTCTCATTGGAGCCTGTTCAGACCTCCATACCTCGGGGAGTGAAAGAACCAGCTAACTGAGCACACTGCACCGGCAGTGCTGCTGGCATTTGGAATGTGTATGTATATCACTGCCGCACCAGTGTGCACCTATACTAATTTTTTTCAAGAAAAAGGTTTTTGGATGTGCAGAGCCAAACATTGTCTTTTATATCTTCAGTGTTGTCCCATGAAAAGATATATTAAAATATTTGTAAAAATGTGAAAGGTATACTGTGAAGCTGTATGAAAGTGTCTCACAGCACTTTTAAATGTGTCCCGTTCTATGCCAAAAGTAGTCTCAGCCATGCCACTTTGAAACTGGTATGGATTTGTATGCCAAACTTTGGTGCATTTTTCATGCTTTGTACAGCTCTGGCACATTAAAAATGTTGTGCCTAGTGCAGATTACACCAAGTTTTGGCATACGGCGATTTATACATCTTTCGAATAGGGCTACGAAGGTTTGTTTGGCTGAAAGCACACAAAAAAAATGGTGTAGCCTTGTTCATACATGTCCGGCATAATATTTTTGTACCTATCATTGTACAAACATGCTAGATGACAGCATCAGCCATTAGCCTGTACTTTTTGAGTTGTTATTCTTAATACTACACCTAGAGAACACCTATATTTCTTTCTTCCTCTTTCCTTCTTGTCTTTTCTTGAGCCTGCACTCAGAAGATACATTGATTAAATAAGGGATTGCTATTTTAGAACTTTATTTTATTCTTGTAATGTATTAGTATACTCTTGTGTGCCAATGTTATGTGCTAAAATCTGGCTTCTGAACAGACAGCACAAAGGTCCTTCACAGGTCCCAAAGGCTGACTGAAAAGTGTTTCCCTAGTATCCAATCAGGTCATTCAGAAACCTGGTGAAAAAACGTATTGTCAGAACACTCTTTCATCATGATTTCTCTCATCCTAGCTGTAGTCTGGAGACCAAGAACGAAATAAGTTAGTAATAGCTCAGTTTTAGAGCAGGAGTAGACAAGAAACCACTCATTCCCCACTTAAAAGACGTTGCTGCAGATTGGTTGTTAATTGGTTAAAGTTATGTCTGTTCTGAGGAGCTCCGATTTCTTTAAAGTTATAGTGAGAAATTAATGAGAGACGAATTTTGAACATTTTGTGTTAAAAACAAAATAATGCTCCAGGGTTAACATTCACTCTAAAAGTTTATTATTGGTGTGTGTATTGGTATAGTGTTATTAAAAGAACATTATTAAATTGCACTTAATTAGCGAGGAGTCAGTAATATATGGATTTAAAAAGAACAAAACAAAAATTACATTCTGTGGTCTTGCACTGTATAATATAAATTACTGGGTTATTATTTTGCTTTTCCTGCTCTAAAGCATATTGTCCATTTTCCTTCTATTTTCTTGCACCATTTGTTTAAAAAATATAAAGATAAAAATCTTCAGGGTCTATTTAATTTGCAATAATGCTATTATATTTTATATTATAATTGTTACATTTTTTATTTGTGCATTAATTGTGAGTGGTAATATTAAAAGCACATTTATGATAACTCGTGAAAGAGAAAAAGTGAGACATGGTAAATGCTGTATTTATTGCCTCTGTGACATTTAAAGGACCATTCATAACTTTCTTCTAATTAAGTTTTTCTTTCCGTTTTTTATGATCAGTTATGTTGTTCTACATCTTGCAGGAAATTATTAAGAGTCAAATGTTTTTCCTCAACCTTAGATATTTGTATTTTAAAGCCATTATTTGGTGTTTGTGGCTTAGTAGACTGTAATTTACTTTTATTTTTGTAAGTATTTTATGTATGTAACATTATTCTTTTAATTTCTAATAAAATTATAACTTAAACTGAGAATTGAATAATTGTCTCATGCTAAAGAAAAAAAACATCATACAATAAACAAAAAAAATAAAATAAAATATTAAATTCATATAAATAATTTACTGTTTTTTTTCCATTTATGTTTTGTAGTTTAATACACAGAGCATAAAAATGTACTTAATGTACTTTGTGTTTTGGATTTTTCTGTATCATTACTTGGAGTAATAGTTGTATTGGTTTACTAGTAGTACTAACAGTAGTAGTAGTAGTAGTAGTAGTAGTAGTAGTAGTAGTAGTAGTAGTAGTAGTAATAGTAGATTACTGGTAATAAACCTTTTAATGCATTATCACTAAATCATTCTAAAATGTATCTTCTCTGAAACAATAAATATAAAGGAAAATAAAACAAAAGTTAAAATAAAAATAATATATTAAATGAAAAAAAAACAAATAAAAATGTAGAATTAATAGAGCTCACAATAGTTGCTCTGTATTTCATATGATAATGTATTTAGATGAGCTGTTTTCTATAGAGGAAAAAATTTCAAATTTATTTATCCCTCCTTTTCAGTAAAAAAAAAACTTCTCCCTTCTTCCCACCAGAACTCGACCGTCTTTAACATTTTGTGTGTTTTCTTAGAAATAAGGCAATCACTACAATCTTATGTATTTTTTTTGCGCGTTCAATTTATTACATTTTGATTAGTATTTATTTGAAGTTACTGTCAGGTGTATCCATACAGGAGCTGCACATTGTCCATCCTGAACAAAATGTTGAACTCTTTGCACAGTGTGATGTTAAATTCAAGGAGGGTGATACCTGGCTCCTAGTAGTAGATAATGCTGTTTCCTGAACAAATTGTTGCTGAACCTGTGTCCAGGCATCTAGCACTTTAGGAGCTGCCCATTCTTTTTCCATAACAGAGCAGGGGCCGTCCACCTGCCTCCCCAAACAGAGCAGAAACAGATCATTATTTCTTTTAAAACTCCATTAATTTCAGGTGCTATACATTCATAAAATAGGTCTAAACAAATCAATCACCACCTCTAATGGAGGAAAGGTTGAACTGAATGGAATGTCATCAGTTTCTTCTCTGTAATCACTGTTGAAATGAAGGTAAAGGAGATCATTTTTATTTTAATAAATACTTATTAAAATATAATAAACTGAATGAGCAAGAGATTAAATGATAATTAAACAACACCTTTGCCTCTATATTACACAATAGATAAACAGATTTGAATTACTTTTTTTATCTTCTTTGGCAAATAAATGTAACAGTTGCGGGTATGCAGGTGGATCCGCAGGGTCACCGCGGGATTTGGTTTAGACCATGCCAGGGAGCAGAGTCTAAGGAGCCCCCCAGATTCACCAGAGCCTGCCCCAAAGTGGGATGGACTTGGCTGTGGTGGACTGCCAGGTCGCTACCCCAACACAGCTGCTTGAAGTGACAGCCAAGGTGCCAGGCATAGAACTGTGGGAGCAGGTAGAGATGACGGGTCTCATGCAAGTGCAGCAGATCACAATAGTAGTGTAACAGGCAGGTAGTAGACTGGATAGGCGGCAGGTACAACAGCAAAAGTCATTGAGACCAGGCGACAGCAAAATGTACTGGATAGCAAATAAGAAGGTCAGAATCAATGAAGGAACATCTACAAATTGACACAGAGCACAGACAAGAAGTTCCTTAAGTCCCCGGCGATGGTCAGCCATGAGTCAGGTATTTAGGCAGTGGCCTTTTAAATCTGAGAGAGTCGGTGTACATGCCCTACGAGGGTTGTGCATGAGCGCCAGTCACAGGCAGGAGATGGGAGCCGAGCATGAGCGGGGAGAGGTGAGCAGACACCTGCAGGGGGATCAGAGGCAGGAACGCCGACACAAGCATGCCTGTGGTCCTGAGAGGGGACCGTGGTGTGCATCATGACAATAAGGCTATGTCTACACTGCATCAGAGAAAAAACGGCCCCAAAAGCGGCCGTTCTCTCTCTGACGCAGGACCGCGGCTTTTGTCACGCTTTGTGCAAAAGCCGCGGCCGCTTCTCCTTTTCCCGACGTCCCCCATACAATAGTATTGTATGGGAAGACGTCAAGAAGACGAGAAGCACCGGCGTATTATATAACATGTTGTATAATACGCCGCTGCCGAAAGACGGGCAGAGAAAAGACGAGCTGTGTAGACAGCAACTCGTCTTTTCTATTGCCGTCTATGGCACCACACTGACGATCGTATCTGCGGCGATTTTAAAAAACGAAAAGCGCCGGAGATACGTTCATAATCCTGTGCAGTGTGGACATAGCCTAAGCCAAATAACTTTCCTTCTGTGCCATTTTAAGTAGCAGGGTGATGTCCTAAAAGTTTTATCTACATATAAGCAAAATTAGAAAAATATTGTAAAACAGCGAGAAGTCAGCATTGTTTTTCTAATAACTGAAAAAAGATCTCAAGTAGAAGCCAAAATACTTTGGTAAAGACTAGATGTTGTTTGATAAATGTGTCTAATACCTGATCCTAAGCTTTACAGAATTCTAATTAAGCATTTTCACAGACCTGTTGGCACTGTCAGTGTTGATTTCTTCTCTCCTTTGATTTGTATGAACCTTTGACTGGACATCTTCTGATCAGCAGACAGGAACACAGAGAATTCGCACTTCTTATATTTGTTGGCTTTTCATCCTGACCTGAAACTATCACACAGATGTCTGTGTTTTCTTTTTCCAAAGGCTAACCAGATCCTGAAAAAGTGGGAGCCCCAGCAAGTTTCTTTAATGGTGTGAAAATCTAAGGGATTAATATGTTGCGTCATCATGTGAAAGGATTTTCCACACTAATGAAGCAGTTCTAGACCCACTAAAATTCTGTCGGTTGCTCAAACAGAAGTGTATTAGAACAGAAGCATGTTGACCTCCCTTATCCTCTTAGCTTAAAGATGTAGTCCTACTTCTGTACTGGATCAATTTTTACACTTGAATTCTGTCTCTTAGTTGTTTCTCATTGCCTCGTCTATATACCAAAATCCTCTATAATTTTCAGATATTACTGATAGCTCTGTTTTTAATATATGTTTGCATTTGATAAAATGTATTATTTATATTAGCTCCTTTTACTTCAATTAGAACTAAAAGTGTTTGACTCTGGAAGCCAGTCATTGAAAACAAAGGATAATATGGACATCCATCTTCACTAAGTGCGGGGGAAAAGTAAAATGTTTAAAGGATTTCCAAAAGGTTTTGAAAAGCACTGATGTCCAGGACAGAGAAGGCAAAGTACCCCCTACCTAGCCCTGCTCATCTTCCTACTACATTCAATATTTCTGTACATGGTTAAATCTATTAATGTTAAATCCCTGGGCGTCTAGAGTTATTACTGGTTAGCCCATGAAGTGTCCTGATTTTCTAAAAAATAAAATGTTGAAATCTCAAAAACTGGCATAAGTAATCTAAAATCTGAAATGGGGTTGTTCAAGCTGGAATACTGGCTAAGCTTAATCAAGCCTGTCAACTGAATTTGACTTCGCTCCAACTTCAGTCCTCTCTACTTCCTGAGATGTCTCTATTTTCTTTTGAATTCGTGTTCGATTTCTTTTGTGGCTATTTATTTATTTTAAGTTTAGTTAGTTTTTTTATTACCTTTACATGCTTAATTGAAATTTTATGAATCTGAAATTTATCTCTTTTTTCAATCTATGTGTTGCTCAGAAAGGCTAATTGGTTCATTTCCATCTTATTGTTGTACTTATCTGCATTCTATGCCATAGATCAAGCACATGCCCCTCCATCTTAGACCATGACTAGCAGACTTTTTGCATTACTGCTTCTGGTCTCACAAGCGTAAACTCCATGCTCTGTTCTCTTCCAGGACCCTGTTTGAGTAAACGTATGTGACCACCAAAGTTTGCAGTGAAATAAGAAGTGATGGCATTTGATTAAAAGATACAGACAGGAGGCTTTTATTCAGAGCAGAAGAAGAAATTACCCAGGTTAAGAACTCAATTATGTTATATTGAATGTTGTATCCGTTTTGTATCTGAACTTACATTATAAATGGGCTGCCCAGTGTAATAATACTCTGGGCAAAGTTAGGTATTTTTGTAATGTACTTTAATTCAAATTTTGGTGGGATTTCTGCAGTTCTACATCTGCTGCTTTATGACGGGAAGCTCAGTAGTTCTGTGTGTCAAGGCTTTTAACATGAGAACAAATGTGAGGAGGAGGAGGAGGGGGCCGAGAGAGAAGAAGATAGACAAAGTAAAGCAAAGGGTTCTGGGACTTGTAGTTTTACAAAGGGAAACAGCTTTAAAACAGGAAATGCAGTGTTTAGCTATGGAAAAAGATTCCTCTATTTAGGCTTGCTCTTTTTGGAGACTCCAAAACAAATTTGTTCAGATTTCACTGGAAGAATGGTGGTGTATGCAGTACTTATTTTATGTAAAAAGAATGAAAACCATGAAGTAACCCCAAATGACTTTATTATAAGTCAAGCCATAATGTAGATACAAACCAAATCTAAACTCATTTATTGTTATGATCATCACCAATATTTTCACCTAGGCTACTGGCCTGTCCTTTAGAGCATTGATGCTGGGAGCCATAATCCTGCAATTACCTGACACAAGTAGCAACTACTTTGTCAGGTAATTCAAATAAATTACCTGGGTTAAAAAAAATTCAAATAAAAAAATTAAGACAATTAAAATAAATAAAATAAGCATTGGTCACTTCACTGATATCCTGCCACCATTCTGATGCTTACAACATTTCCTAACATTTCTTGTGTGTGAAGATGGAACTAGGAAGTGGAACTTAGCAGGACCCAAGTGGCATTGGAATCTACACAGGCAGATGTGCGGACAGAGAGGGAGACCCCTGCCTCAAAGACTCGCTGCCGAAGAATGTGTCGAAGAGGAGAAAGACTCAAGAGACAATCTTCAGAGAGTGCAGGGAGACTGATTCAGAGAGTATCTAAACATAAGAACTTGTTGTGTCCAACCAACTTTAGCAAAACCAGCTCCAGACATTCCTGGTTGTGTAATTGTGCCAGAGCTCCATGGTATTACAGCTTAATAAAGCATGTTGGATATAGTGATGTCACTAGTTCCAGATAGCTTTACTTCCATGTTCTAACTGTAGGCATGAGCATGAACAAATAGAATAAATAAGGAATTAGTATAACAGCAACATTGTAGCTTTCTATTACAGAGATTAAAGTCCCTGACATATAGGAATATGTCAGGGTGTTATACATTGGAAAAACATACCCCATACAGCCATGTTGTAGACCACATCTCCGATTTTTTTCAGGCTTCTTTGTAGCATAAACACTGTCAATACTTTACATGTGAAATTGTTTAATTTACTTAATAAAACCAATGAGGAATGTGAAGATGTTGAATTATTAATAAAATTAAAAACAGTATTTTTAAAACATTGACCTTCCACAATTCCACTTGGTCTCCGAGTACTAATAAATACAGTTCTGTTTGGCTGGTTCTGTCATTCTAATATTCAATAAAATAGATTCAGATTAATCCTCGGGAGAAATAAAACTTCTACAACTTCTCCCTGTTGAAAAAAAGATCATGCCAGCTTACTTAGACAAATATAATATTCAATGTCTCTGTTATTCCAGGTTTCACTTTTGCCATTTAGTAAGCTGAGGGATATAAATTTAAAGACCCAAAACTAAGGGAGTAAAACTTATCAGGAATTTCACAAGGGAGGCAGAGGTGCTGGGGTAAAAGCTTTCCTGTAAGAAATATTCCTGCAAGATATTTTTCTAATGAATGTATGGCTCTGTGCCTTGTGTTACTGCTGTGGCCATACATCATGTAATAAAAATATGCTTCATTTTCCATTAATAATCTGGAGAGCAATGTGTTATATTTTAGGCTACAGCCCTGCTGGAGGGCAGCTGGGCAATGAAGGAGTTAAATGATGAAGTCAGGTTTTTCAAGTCCCCAAACTTTGGGGCATCTTAAATGTAGTCAGACGTGAGCCAAGCTACATACATAAAGCCAGAAGAGGATGGAAGTCAGCAGTGCAGTTAAAGTCAATCTTCCTATTTCCTCTATGTAATACTTTAATTTTCCGTCATTATTTGGGATATTACAACAACCAGTTGTTTTCATGAGATCAGCATTCTAAAACCAAAGTTTATGTTTGTTAGATCTGATTCTGAAGCTATATTGTCAGCCAGGTCTATAATAATCAATCACATATGTTTTTCCATTGTTTAAAAAACACCAAAAGCTGATGTAGATGAGAACATTGGCTGCCTGGAGAGGTCGCACATTAACATGTTCCTGTAAAATTGCTGAATCAATAAGTTTCTGAAAGAGTCTCACAGGCAATGGTATCTTATTAATCCCAGTGGCTAAAGATGAACATATGAGTAGTAATTAGTGTTGAGCGAACAGTAAAAAGTTCTAGTTCGACTACAACCTTAAACTTTTGTGAGTTGGGTTTGAAGTTCTTCTTGAACTTTGAACCCCATTAAAGTCTATGGGAGAAGATGGTTAATTCTGGTTAATTTTTATACCTATTCAGGTGAGGATAAGCTGGAATTAACATCCATAACAGGAAACTGGATACTTGGAACAACTAAGTGAAGACAATTTGGCTCTAAGAGTGACAGAAAAAATACTTCATTCCCTTCAATGGCTAACTGAAAAGATGAGGACAGCTTGCAAGCAGGGGCGTTGCTATAGGAGGTGCAGTAGTAGCAGCTGCTATGGGGCCCTGCATCCTGAGGTGGCCCCGTTGACACATAGGAGATTTGGAGACGGTGTGTTATACAATTACTGAACCCCAGAACTGCAAAAACTGAACTTTTGGGCACTGAGTATGATTTAGAAAATCCAAGCACTCTGTATAATATATATCCATGTATTTGAGAGTTAGGCATTATGTGAGCCTGCAAATGTCACCAAATAACAGATTCTGGGTGTGGGAAAGATGCAGCCAGCAATACCAAACTCCCTTATTATTGATGTCTATGGAGAGGAAAATACTATCTAACTAACTAAAAGCAGTCTGTACAGTACAGAAAGTGAACTGAAAATGGCATTCACAATGCAATACAGTGAAATGTATCTAACATGGTCATGTGATTTTAGTGGCCAATGAGAGCCCTATACCTCAGCAATGACGTTTTTGACACTTCTCTGTGCTCTGCACTGATTGGATGGTGGCCAAAAGTGCAGAAAGACGCTGAAAACAAAACTGAAAATGGCGTGTCGAACTAGAATTAGAACTTTACTCGAAGAGTTCGATCAACACTAGTAGTACTTTGTATTAGGCTATGTCTACACAAGACAGGTTTTCCGTCGGATTTTTGGTGGTTTTAGTATTTAGAAACCTCTGAAAATCCAATGGAAAATGGTCCATATAGACTTTAATACAAAAAACGACCTGTAGTCTACATAGGTATTTTTTTATGGTCAGTTTTCAAAGCTGGAGGTTTTAGGAACATTTTTTTAAAATCTGCTGGAATCTGACAGAAAATTTACTATTGAAGTCTATGACTATGCCTACATAGCACAGGTTTTTCGTCAGATTTTTGGAGGTTTTTAGTATTTAGAACTTTTCACATAAACTGCCTGAAAAACTGCCAAAAAAACCTCAACAAAAAACTAAAAACCACCCAAAAAAACTAGTTGGATATCCAGCTGATTTGGACAGAAAAACTGACAAAATACCAAGGTTCAAATCATTTTTTTGGTTTTGTTTTTCGACATTTTTTTTGTGGTATGCTGTGTGGCCCTAGGCTTCCTTTTCAGGATACACAGGCATAGCATCCAGCATTGTCAGCTGTATTTACTGACTCTACAGTGCTTGCTCAAAATTCACCTGTGTTTGAGTATCTTTTATGTGGTGGTTTTGCACCATTTATATGTTGAACTACTGTCAATAAAGCTACACTTTTTATAAGTTTGCCCCTGAGTGCACTGAATCTGAATTCAGTACATGGTGGCTCAGTAGTTAGCAGTGGTGCCTTGCAACCCTGGGTTTAAATAAGAGGAGGTGCTCTACGAAGTTTTTAAGTTTGCTTAGGTTTCATTGTTTATGTCCACACCCCAAAAAACATACTGATTCATTTGAAATTTAGACTGTGATCCCCAAAAGGAACATTAAGAGGTACAACCAGGGGGCTCCAAAGCAAAACTTATCATTGGGCACCGCTATACAATGACTACAATCAGCAACAGGTTTATAACATGAAGAACAATGAAGTTACATCCCAGGGGTAGTGTTCACAGCAATGCCACAGTATAGCAGTAATGGATACAATACTGTCACAATATACAGGGGTGATCTACTCAGTGACATTACAGCGACATTGATGTGAAAGGACATGGGATAATGCACACAGTGATATTGTAATATGGAAATAATAAACACCGTGGTGTCAGCGTACAGGGATAAATAGGCTTGGATTGGCCCACAGAGGAGAAGGGGAAACCCGAGCTGAGCCCCTGGGTATGGTGGGCACCTGGGCATGGCCGGTCTAGGGTTGCTTTTCAGGGAGAAAGGTAGAGAGGAGGTTTATAATCCCCAAGACTTCAAATACAGTAATTGATTACTTACTTGAAACACCTTTCTGAACAAATTTAGACAACTGAAAGAAGCTTGCTGGTACTAAAGGCAGTTTAATTAGAGCGCAATTAAAACTGCACCAAAACTGCGCTTTGTGAAAGCAGCCTTATACACAGAAGTTTGTTTGTGTGCTGTCCATATGGCTGTTGTACCTAATTTATGATCAAGAATTCCAGAGTGAACTCATAGAGAATGGGAATCTGTTACACTACCTAAAGCCTATACTGTAAAAAGTAAGGGCCTTATATATGTCTAGGTCTAAGACTTTCTTTGTCGCTCATAGCAACCAGTAAAAGCTTCCCTTTCATTTTTTCAGAGCACTTTATTAAATAAAGTGGGGGCTTTGATTGGTTGCTGTGGGCAACAAATAAAGTCTTAGACCTAGATCGCTTTCATACATGTCCCCCTTAATGTCTCTAATCTCTGAGAAGAATACAGAACCTGCATGGAAGTAAAGAAAGGCTCTAAAACATAGAAGCAGTAGAGAACCAAGGTTCACAGGGAATGCCCACTGAAGCCTGAACTTTTAGCTCCATAAGACTTGTCAGAGATAGATTGGGACAAAAATGAGCCAACAACATAGTACAACCTACAGTTCTCCAGGTACACAGATACATATCTGAAAGTATATTTTTTAATAAAACAGTTATGGATACAATAAGGGCTCACTGAAGTATGACGCTTTATTGTGCAGGACAAGGTTTTGAATGAATCCTGTCTCCACCATATTGTTGCATATATAAATGTAACACAGTTTAACTTAAGGGTATGTTCACACGGCGTAATTGCGGGGCGTACTGTACGCCCCACAATTAAGCCGGGTCTTCGGGGGTCACGCTGATCGGCGCATACCCGCTGGCCCCATAGAAATGCATTAATAAATGATATGTCAATTAATTCCCCGCGCATACGATACGATCGTATTGTACACCCAGAGAGAGGAGTCGTAATCCATAGTTCTCTATGAGAACTGTGGTTACCGTAATGATTGGGGCGCATTTCGCTCGTATTAGAGCAGTGGATTACCGTAATTACTCGACGGATTGGCGCCATACTGCAGCGCAAATCCAGCGCGTGGTACGCGCCAATCCACGAGAAAAAGCCGTGTGAACGAGGCCTAACAGTGATATCTTAACGCTCCACAGTATCTGTTCTTAGTTCACAACAAAAGCCATAAAAAATATTGAAAATTTTGAGATAAATTTCTGTGCCTCAGTATTAGGCTCTGTCTACACAGCTAAAGTTACAATAACGTTGGAAATCCAAGGGTATTTTAACTTCGGATTTTGGATTCCCGATGGCCCTGTTCATTGAGGCTATGGGAATCAAAGAGTGATCCAGCGGATGATAGAGCATGTTCTATCCTCCACCGGCCGACAGCTTTAGTAGAGAACCTGCGCTGTTTAGACTGCAGCTCGGATTTTCTATTGAGGTCCACACAGCGTTGGGTTTGTTCGGACTTTCTACGGATTCTAAATACTGAATCCACCAAAAATTCAATGAGAATCCAGTGCTGTGTAGACATAGCTTTATGGTGTGTTAGTTGTCAAGTTCATCTTTGCTCCATCTGTAGCTTGCTACAGACTTTTGATGCAGATGGTGGTGATGATTTGATCCTTTATTCGATTGTTGCTAATTACTTATTTTTAACTTGTTTTTACTCAAAGTCAAATTGACTCATAAAAGGAAGTTCCTTATTTTATGAACTCAACAGTTCTAATCCTTAAACTTGCAGACTGCTACACTTTTGCAGTCTAGCAGTACAAGGCTGCCTAATGCTGTTTGCGGTTTGCCACATCTGAATACAATTTTTTTAGCTTGATGATGATCTAAGCAGTACAATTTCTTGGCAGTAGTAACCTGATAAGGCACCAGCTACGGTTGGCTTCCTGACAGGTCAGACATTCCTTCCCGCTGTGTATGGCTTCGACACATCTGGGAAGACAAAGCATTGCCATCCTTTGTTTCTACAAACAGCAGAAGAATACGTCCAAGTTTGCTGCTGTGGGCAGCATGAGAATCTGTCAACAATATGCAGGGGTTTCACAAAAAGCCTGCCTTACATGACTTGCTCCATACTTGTAAAAGAAAACATATTGCTGTTAGTTCTTCTCCCCAGCAAAGCCGTAACGAGAAATAAATTGTTCCAAAATAGTTCAAACGTACTGGCCTACAGCTGACCCCACGGCTCATTTTGTAGAACACTTATTTGCTTGTGTGGTTATTTTTTTTAGATCGAGACTTGTAAAAAAAAAAAAAAAACTGAAAATAATATTTCAGTTGAATCATATTGCTTTAGAAGTAGAGTAACACCATGAGACATGGAAGATTTAAGCTTGCTGGGAGGGGTATGATGAGGGTTACTGTATGTAGACAGGCAAAAGTTGTATGAGTCATTTTGTGAATTTATGGCTGCCGCTGTGTTAATTGTTGCCTGTTTTCTATAAAAAGTGATTGATTGTATAGGAACATTATACTGTAGGTTGCCTCAAAACAATATTGGAACTTTAATGCATGACATGCACAGCAAACGCGTGTAGTCAGCATATAAAAAAACCTGCTTGGTCATTAGTCATAGGCTTCTGGCTCAGAGCTTTTGTTCGGAGCCTCCATCATGGAGGTGGAAGCGAATCCTATTAGGATAGACACCAACAGTCCCCAATAGACCTAATTAAATGCAGTGGGGACTGTCAGGTTGTCATTGCAGTGTTTGTCGCTTTATCAGAACAAAAAGCACAGCATGCCGTACGATTTGCTTATCGTTTTTGACAGAATTGGCGACTAAGAATCCAATGGAACCTAAGATGCAGATGTGAACCAGGCAATACTAAATTGTGTTTAAAGATAAGCAAATCATTAAAATTTCACTTAACCAGATTCATTAATTTTGTCTGGTAGATCTGTAACAAAATATTGCTCACCAAAACATATTTAATGCATTAGGATTTTGGAGAGTTAATTTTGAATAAGGTATGACACTCTGAATATATACAACATAGCTATGGGTCATATATCATGAAGTGAAGAAACCATAACACACATTAACATCTTCAACTTTGCCCTTTGAGTAAAGGGAAGAGCAGGCTCATATATAGGACTTATATAAATACAGTACTCATTTCTCACCAGATCCCCTCCTCACCCTTTCCTGGCATACTTCAAAATAAGCTTTCCTTTGACAGTATTAGTTGCATTCAAAGTCCACTATCTTGCCAAAAGCCAACCAGTTAGAGACATAGAAGCTGAAAGGGTCATCTAACATGTGGAGGTAAATGAGGATGTTAATAAATATTAAATATTGGGTGCCTTTTTATCTGAACTGGAATGGGGTTTGGAAGATAACAAAGGCCTGGATAAGACCTGCTTGGGAAGCCATTGCTCAAGAAGCTACATTGCTGGTGGGCTGGCAAAGTCCTTACTCTCTCTGTCGGCTTGTTTGGAAGCTATCCACATGCCAATAATGTTGGGGTAGTCAAAGTTAAAGATCACAAAGTATGACTTATTCATTGGGATAACACTTAGAGCCTGGAGTCTGAATTGGTCACTAGCTAAATACTTCAACTGAGTGAAATTTTGTGGAAGTTTCTTGGAAGGCATGATGCCTGGAGCCTGCACTCTGACTGGGATTATGGGGCACCTTGGCTTGAGTTATAAAACAGCTTAGTTCTCAATAATGGAGCACTATAACTATTATTAAAAGGCTACTTTAACTTGTTGTATGTAGCACTGAGGCTGATATGTTGGAGTGTATGTGGCAATATGACAATGAATATTGTGTCGGCATTATATGGGCAGCAGGGTTTACATATATATTCTACATATGCTGTAGCCACTATTATCTGGGAAGGGAATTAAATAGTTAAATATAAATTGTGTCTTGGAGTTTGTTGCTTGGTTTTATGTTGCAATCTCAAATGGGACATTGCTAGCCGATACTGTTGTATCAGTATTTATCTATACACAAAAAACTGGAGCCATATCTCTAAAAAATTACAAAATATTTTTACTTAATCAAATTTAAACCACATATAAACAAAGATGACAGTAAAAAACATATATAAAAGAGGAGACCAATACAAAGATGGAGGCAGAACGACACATAAATGCCCACAAAAATAGTATCTATATTATAGGTAAAACTTAATAGGGAACAAATGTGACATAAAGGGACTAGCTTTCATGTATATATAAATGCAAGACCAGTGTCTATTCTCATACTAGCCCTAAAAGAATCTATCTAAATATCCATTATACCCCTAAAAATAATGGAGCAAATAAGATGCCATACATCCGATATATATCTATAACTGGGCAACATGAATATAAATAGAGTCTCAATAATCATTATGATTTTACCACTTTAGTCAACTCAAGATGAGGTTGCAAAAATAATGCAACACATCTAATGTGTGATGTTTCTCAGTCCCACCTGGACCTTCTTCATATGTGCTGCATATAATGGTATAAAAAAAGTTTAGAAGGAATAGTCAGACTCAAATCAAAGAAGGAGCAGCAACTGTGAACATTAGGCCACCACATCGGGTCCTTCTATACGAAATGTATGACATACCCGTTATTGCAATTTCAAAATGGATATCTCTTAATTTAATGGGTTGTCACCATCACTTTGCCTTGTGCAGATATCTATTCAAATACCTTTATTCTTGAACTTTTTTCATTGGGTAATGGGTCTGACAGAGGCCTACCTGGCAGCTGTGGTAAATCTTCTGGGTTCTATTAGATTTGGCTTAGGGTTACTCCAAGGAGTGGAGTCTAAGGAGCTCCTGATATCCATCTTTTAACCCTGTGCAGGATTCTGTACCTCACTTTAGGGAACTCACTGGGTTAATACCCTCAGCCTAGTCTCCAAAAACAACAACTGACTTTACTTGGTGCAGTACTGTAAATGTATATAAAAGCAGCTGGACAGGGCAAGTGAAGATAGGTTACCAAATGTAACAGGTAGAAGGTCAGAGCTGGTAGAATATGGTTGTATAAAGAATGGTCAGAAAATATCGCTGGTTAAAAAAGGAGTTGATTTACTGTTTACTTGCACTAAGGAACCTTATTGCTAAGAGTAGATGTGGAGTGGCCCTTTAATAAGGATATGGTGAACTGGCATTGGAGAGGAAAGCATAAAATTAGTGCTCACTAATCTTTTAAATTTGAAAGTGCTACCTCACATGTGCCCTAAGGATGGCTAAGGAAGAATGTGACTGGGAAAGTTGGTGGCATTCACTGTGAAGAAAAGCATGAGCAGCATGGCAGCCATGGGGAAGAGAATGTAAGAACAGAGACAGCATAACATTTTATTCTTGATTGGTAATTTTCTTTGCATAATAACTAATGTATATATATACACATTTCACAGGTTGTGCACAACATTTTTGAGTAAACTGAGATATAAGAGAGAGTATCATTGAAGGTTATAATAAATGCCATGCTTAATGGCTGGTCCAACTATTCCGGATATTCATACATTAGAGGGAAAGAAATAACAACTTGATGCATGCATTTCTACATGTTTCTGTGCTATTTAAATTTCCTTTCTGCTAATTAAATAGAAACTTAATGAATGGGAATATGTATGTGGTCAGATTATAGACAAAAGACCTACCTAGACCAGATTCGGCCATACCTGTGTCCTAGAAAATTCTTGTCTAATCGTCATTGAAAAGCATTTTCAGCCTTTGAAGAGAAATTAAACCATTAATAGATACTATTACTGGTATTAAATAATTTCAGAAAGTCTGGGCCATATTCTTGATTAATACATCATTTTTGGCAGATTTTCATCACACTGGTCCAAAAAGCATTTCTTCTTAATAGGCTAGACAATCAATCATCCCCTCTTTTATCTATTTCTACATGTGCAAAAACTATCATCTTAAATTTTATTTTATTGATGTCATAGTCTTTGTTTCAATTGCCGTGATAAAGGCACAAAAATCCCTCTCCTTAATAGCTATCACATGTTGTAAAGACCTTACTTTAAAGTTTGAAATGTTCATTTCAATACAGCGATTATGAAACAAGGACTATAACAATCCCAGTAATTTCCATTTTCACCATAATTATCTTAAACATGATTTATGAGGGAAAGAATATTTCCCATGCATATGGACTTAGCCTTTAGAAACTATGTTATCAAAAAAGAGATATGCATGAAACACAGCTAAATTAAAAGTGATCAAAAACAAGGAAACATTAGCTACTAATCTAGTCTCATAGTTGTTTATCACTAAATTAAGAATGATATTTTAGGTCGTGCTATAGACACAGGAGGAATTTACTTACACAGCCATTTGAAATACCAATATAAGACATAAATCCTCTGAAGCTATATGTGACAAATGTATTAATAAGTATATTCCTCTTGTAGTGCATTGTGTTGCATCACACTAAAATCTCTCACATTAGCGTTAAGCCAGCATATATTTCCGCCTGCTACTGGCATAATATTGTGAATGTCTAGGATTACACACCCTTACACAGAACACCACCCACTTTAAAGGAATGTGTCGTAAGCAGGGCAAAAACTGCAAAAAGTCACACAATCTTGCATAGACCAGGCTTGTGAAGAACATTTTGACTTTATTTGCCACAATAGTTTTGTCCGGTCAAATGATGAACATCATGATGGAAAATCCAACAGACCTAATTCTTGTCAGTTAGGTCTGTCTGGAACTGTTGTTGTCCATTATGTAACAGATCCAGCATCACCATTCTCTTCGGGGGGTTTTCAGTTTAATGCTCCTATGATAGAACAGAAAACTGGAAATACTAATGCAGATGTGAACAAAGCCTTATTTAACCCCTTACCAACATATGGCGTATGGATACATTATATTACAGGTAAGGAGCTATGGAGTGGGCTCACATGCTCAGTTCGCTCAAAAGGTGGAGGATTATTATAACTGCCACCTGCCACTTACAGAGCCCTTAGAGGCTGCGGCGATGGTGGCTATGATATCCAATTGTTTGAAGGACGGTGCTCTCTACGATTTTTTCCCATCCCCTCCTTTTCAGCAACAAAATTGTGGAATGCCAATCAGTTACCATGTCAGCTAGAAGCCTAATAAAGGTAGGAAATAATAGAACCGCCATCTTGGAACACCCTTTTGTTTATTTATAAAATGCAGAAAGGTGTACAAGCAATCAAGCCCCCTAGTGGTCAAGTACCCTAGAGGGACTGCTTGTTTTAAAAAATAAATAGTTTTAAAATTTAAAAAAAATTAAAAGTTCAAATCACCCCTTTTTGTCATTTTACAAAAAAAAATTAAAAGTCACACATAATCAGTATTTCCATGTCTATACAAGTCCAACCTATTAAGATATAGCATTATTTATCCTGTATGTCAAACACTGCAAAAAATTTAATTAAAAGTGATCAAAAAGTCGCATGTATCTCAAAATGTTAATAATAAAAACTACAATTTAACCTTCAAAACATGCTATGCCCATAGTGGCTAAACGCGTAAATGACTGCAGAATTTTATCTGTTTGGAATAAACATAAACATTTTATGAGGATGCTGGAGTGAACCTTTCTTCTTTTCAAAAAAATTAACCCTCACTCAGGTCCACAGGTAGAAAAACAAAAAAGTTTTTGGTCGCAGAAAATGGCGTTGCAGTGCAAATTTAAGAGAGAGAGAATAAGTAATAAAACATAATAAAACCCCTACATTTTTTACATTAGCAGAATCGTACCAACCTGAAGAAAACAGATAGCAAATCATTTATACCAAAGAGTGAATTAAATGAAAACAAAACCCTCACAAACACATATCTGTTTTTTCACATTTCAACCCACTTTTTCAGTTTTTCAATACATTCTGTGGTACGTTAATTAGCATCATTAAATAGTACATCTTGTCCCACAAAAAAACAAGCCCTCTTATGTCTATGTAGATGGAAATATAAAAAAGTATGACTCTTGGAGGGCAGGGAGGAGAAAACACATGCTACATATGTACGGTTTAAAAAAGACACATGTCCATCAATTTCAAGTTTCACCAAGGGTGGGGAAAATGTGGGTGAAGGGAGGGAGACAAGGATTTCAAGCCCAGCCTCCTCACTGCTGAATGCCCTGGATCCACAAGGCAAGAATCAATCTGCACCAGGGGAGACCCCCATCTCTGACCCCAGAGCCGCCACCAAGATAGGATCCAGAAATGTACATGGCTACGTACATATTAATATTCATTAGTTTCAGGTAGTTATATAAGCCTTTCTTGAAACTCCCAACTGTTCCTGCTGTGACCAGCTCCTCAGGCGGCTTTTCCACAGATTTACAGTTCTCACAGTGAAGAACTCTTTTCTCCTCTGGAGATTAAATCCTTTTTTCTCCAGCCAAAGGAAGTGTCCCCTTGTCTTTTGAGGGGGTTTTACATGAAATAACTTTTCCACATACTTTTTGTAGGGACAATTTATATATTTATAAATTAATCATGTCTCCCTTGGAGCCGTGTTTTTCTCAAGACTAAATAAGTTCAATTCATCTAACCTCTCCTCATAACTAAGATGCTCAATTCCCTTTATAAGTTTGGTTGCTCGTCTTTGCACTCTCTCTAGCTCCATTACATCTTTTCTATAAACTGGAGCCCAGAACTGAACAGCATATTCCAAGTGAGGCCGCACCAATGCTTTATACAGCAGTAAAATTACATCCTTGTCCCGTGAATCCATGCCTCTTTTAATACACGCCAATATCTTATTTGCCTTAGAGGAAGCTGATTGACACTGCATGCTGTTCTGTAGTCTATGATCTACAAGAACGTCCAGATCTTTCTCAACAAGCGATTCATTTGCCAAATGGATGCCCAAACACTCAGTGTGTCCAGGTCTGCTTGCAATTTATTAACATTTTCCATAGATTGCACTACCCTGCATAACTTGGTGTCATCTGCAAAAATAGAAACAGTGCTAATAATACTCTCCACTATATCGTTAATAAATACATTGAATAAAAGAGGACCTAATAATGAGCCCTGGGGCACACCACTCATAACAGGGGACCACTCAGAGTAGGAGTCATTTGCCACCACTCTCTGAGTATGATCCGATAGCCAGTTTTTTAATCCAATTAAACACTGGTATTTCTAACCCAATGGATTTTAATTCACCCAATAAACGCTTATGAGGGACAGTGTCAAACACCTTTGCAAAGAGTAAAAACACTATAGCCACAGCTGCCCCGAAATCCGGACTTCTACTCACCTTTTCATAAAAGCAGATCAGTTTGGTCTGACAACTTCTGTCCTTAATAAAACCATACTGGCAACCACTTATAATGTTATATTCAGCCACATATTCCTGTATATAGTCCCTTTTGAGCCCCTCAAATAGTTTTTCCACAATAGATGTTAAACTTACTGGTCTATAATTATCTGGGCAAGACTTGGAGCCTTTTTTGAAGATGGGAACTACATTTGCCTTGCGCCAGTCTCCTGGCACTATACCAGTCACCAGAGAATCTATAAATATGATATACAGGGGCACATCGATAACCAAGCTGAGCTCTTTAAGAACTGTTGGGTGTAAGCCATCTGGGTCTGGAACCTTGTTCACATCCTGTTTATTTAACTTGGCTTGGACCATTTCTTCACTCAGCCAATTAATTATAGCAGATGATGTATTCACAGTACTGGCACTGCCTACATCCACACTGGGCCCTTCTCTATTAGCTCTAGCACTGCACCTGTTGACACCATCTGAACTAAATAAGTTTATCTTGGTCTCATCAGAGCACAGAACATGGTTCCAGCAGTGGGGCTACAGTGAATCAGTCCAGTTTTATACAGTGTGCAGCATATGTTCTGAGCACTGCAGGCTGACTCCTCACCTCTTTAACCTCTGCAACAATGTTGGCAGCAGTCCTACGTCTATTTTGAAAAAACAATCTCTGGCTATGACACTGAGCACGTGCACCCAACTTCTTTGGTCGAACATTCCGGGGCCTGTTCTGAGTGGAATATGTCTTGTTAAACCGCTGTATCGTCTTGGCCACCAGGCTGCAGATAGCCTAGGCTACCTTTATGTAGTGCAATAATTTTTTTTTTTTAGATCCTTAGATAGTTCTTTGCCATGAGGAGCCATGTTGAACTTCCAGTGCCCAGTGTGAGAGCAAACACACCAAATTTAACACACCTGCTCCCCATTGACACCTGAAACTGTGTAACACTAACGAGTAACATGACACTGTGGATGGAAAATGGCAATGATGTTGCCAGCGGTTTAGACATTGATGGCTGTGTGTTGAGTTATATTGAGGGCACACCAAATTTATACTGTTATACAAGCTGTACACTGACTGCTTTATATTGTATCAAAGTGCCATGTCCTCCATGCTGTCCCATGAAAATATCTAATACAATATTTACAGAAATGTATGGGGAAGGCTGGTACTCAATTTTGTAAGATACTGTATATGGTACTGTATATGGTGCTTAGCAGTCAGTAAGAAAATTAGGCTCAACGCTACCAATATGTCCCACTTAACTATGTACTGATCATGGTGCATTAAGGGTTAAGTGGCCAGTAATGGAGTATTCTTATTTACAGCAAAGTAGCCAGCAATGTAACTCACTCAGGTTTTTTTTCTGTAAAAACATTATATGTCAGCACTCAGCATCATTCCACAGATGGATTTTATGGACTTCTACAATTATATTAACTACATAGGTTCAGCATTTAGCACTGTTGCCTTGTAGTGGTGGGGTGCTGTGATCGACCTGCTCGGACTCCTGCATGGAATTTTGATGTTCTCCCTCTTTTCCCAGAGATTCCTCCAGCCTTAAAAGGCTGTCCTTAAAAATCCATATACCTTTGATCACCTGATCTCCTTGGCTCGACACAAAGCTATTTCCTGTATGTCCTAAAACAAAGAAAGATTCAGTTTCCTGTCATAAAACAGCTGCTGTAGAATTGTAGGAAAAAAAGTTAATAAAAGTACTTTACAAAACTGCCTAACTTTTTGGAGACATATCATGTAAAAAATATTATTCTTTTTTCCATTGGACAACCCTTTAACTAATCCTGGTCAATGAACATAACTTCCAAAAGCCTAACATGTATTTATTGAATAATTAAGATTGAGTCTACCCTACACAAAAAGAGTTACAGTACCCTATAAATACAGTGACATTTCCCAAAGATAAATCTTTAAAATCTGCATGTGTCCCCGGAGATAAAGAAAATGTGATGATATAGTGTATATGCGTAAATGTTTTTTGAATATGCAATGTATAGCCAAATGGCTGTATATTTATCAGATTATTTTCACTTTTAAAGAAAAAATAAAACCTATTTAATGTGACATTCACAGTGAATGAGATCATGGATAGCATTGATCAAAACTCACATAGCATATCATACAGATAAACTTTCATTCCTAATGAGACCGGAGACATTTTGCTAAATGGTTAAAGATCCAAAACATGACGCTTCCATCAATACGTCAATACATCATGGTCTTTTCAAATGCTGAGGTTACAAGACCATGACAAATTATAGTTCAGTCTCTATTCTTTCAACAGGGTTGAGATATGGGGTTGACTTTGAAGAGAAGATGCATAATTTAAGTTAAATGTTAATTCCCAAAATGGGTCACTAAGTATTGTAGATTTATCTTCCTTGGCCTTTTCCCTGCTGATTCACCATTACCGAAAAAAAAGATACAATTTGCAATAATTCCATAGGTTTAGAAACAGAATGAAATGTATAGAATAGCTAATAAAAGGCAAAAATTTTTTTTTCAGGTTCTCTAAGGCCGTGTTCACACGGCTTATTCCCAACGGATTTGTGAGCCGTAGTGTGCTCACAAATCCGGCGTGAATCAGGGGCGGGGCGGGGGCGGGGCCGGAGCGCGGCGGGGGCACCGCTCCCCGGCCCATAGACAATGCATTATCTACGGCGCGTACGCGCCGTAAATAATGTGCGTGTCACTTTCTCCCGCGCGGCGGATTCGCCGAGCGGGTAGGAGCGACGGAATCCACTGTTCTCTATGAGATTACCGCAAATCCGGCGCGCAGTACGGCTCCAATCCGCGGCAAAATAAGCCGTGTGAACGAGGCCTTAAGCAACAATAAACATTTCAAAACCAAAATATAACACACTTTCATAGGCTACGGGACGAGTTTGTTCACCAGATTCCTAACAACATAGAGGGACATGTGTGAAAACTGTCTAGATCTAAGACTTTCTTTGTTGTTCATAGCAAACAATCAGAGCTCATAGCAACCAATCAGAGTTCCCCTTTATTTTTTTCAGAGTACTATATGAAATGAAAGGGGAGCTCTGATTTGTTGCTATGGATAACAAAGAAAGTCTTAGCTCTAGACAGTTTTCATACATGAGGACCATTGTCTTTAGTGCAAGTTTTATGCTAAGTACATTTATTTCTAATCATAATATGGCTACTTGTGCAAATGAGAAGTGAAAGACCTATGTCTCCCTTTGAAATAAATGGATAGTGACAGTTGTACAAATGAGTCACATTGCATCAATGTAGTCAGCTGCAATTTTTAGTGATCATAGGTTGCAGATTCATGAAGTTGCAGGAGACTTCATCATTTTCTTCTATGAAAACTTCTGTCACTATTACGTGGCAGTCACATGACTAAATTCTTCATTTAGCGCTAGCATAAAGCCTTTTAGAGTATTATAACACCTGCTATAAGATGGTCCCTGCATTAGCAAGATGAAAACATCAATGTGAATGAAAGAGTTGCCAAAGGCTACAACCACAATTTGTTTCAGTATAAAAACATACGGCCACGTGTATAAAACTGTTTAGGTCTAAAACTTACTCTTTAACCTATGGGCAAAAAAGTGAGTTTTACATCTAAATATGTTCATACATGTGGCCTATAGTTGGCAATATAACTTTAAGGTTAAACCTACACGAAGAGTAAAATGTACTTGGTGGATCCTGCCGTTGGGTTTTCAACAAATATTTACATGGTATTACATGTGGTCGTTTTTACTCAGAGTTTACAGTCAGAAACAGGTCCTAGTCTTTTCTATGTGGTTTTGGACGCAGATCCATAATAAAAACTACAGACAATTGATTTACATGAAGTTTTTAGCCATCCCCATTTACTTCAATAGTAAATGTCCACATGTTTTTCAACCAAAGAATGAACATTTTTATTTTTTTTTTGTGGCAAAAAAGCAGCCGCTGAAAATATGCGCTGTATGAACTACAAAGCTTATTTTCTATTGATGTCAATGGGAATCTTTTACACTCCACGTGGATTCCAACTTGAAATACTTGTCCTGTGAACAATCCCTACAAGTCTCTTTGATTATTGGTGACAGTATATGTTTTAATGAAAGGATTGTATATCATGCATGTAAATGACTGGCCCATCAGAAATACCAAGATGGCTACGTGTAGTAGCCCCATCATATGTCTGAGCTCACATGGTAGCTCCATCAGCATGGCAGTGTCTATAAAGCAGCACCAACCATGTGATGGTGATTATGGTCTTTGTGCTTTTGACCTATCTAATCTTAATGGTCCTTGGAGAATCCTCTGACAACTGTAAAAACCAGTTTCAGTCTGAAGAAATGTAGCAACACAAAATATATTGAAAAGCTTCAGACCAAAAAGCATTAAAATAACAAACTAAACTCTAAACTTGGAAGTTGATTTCTTTCAGCAATGTGCTGTGTTGTAAGTTGATGGCAAATGATAAAGAATACTAAATCCACAGTCATCCTGTAAAAACCTTATGGATTAGCAAGTATTCATAACCCTGTGATACAAAAGGTTAGCGCTGAAAAATCTTGCCAAAGTGAAAATAACATTTGCTCGGTGAAGAGATGTGTTGGGAAATGCTTGTGATGTGTTTTTCATGTGAATGTACTTCTGTAGAAAATGTTACTGTTGAAGCTCATAAACTTAATGGACTTTTTTTGGCTGTCTGCACACCATACTGAGAAATCAAAGGGTACTGGTATGTCTTTTCAATATATTCTCTGTGCTCAGCACAAAAAAAAATACATTTCATTGTAAATAATATGCTGTATTTAACACTAAGGGCGACATGTATGAAGCTCACCGCGTCGGAGTGCACGTTTTCGAGCGCTTGAACGTGAAAGCTGCACCTCATGTATGTCGGCGCCCGAGGTGCGCTCATACATGCGGTGTAAAGACCACCGCGCCTCGCAAGTCTGTGAGGCGCAGTGCGGACTTAGGCACAGTGCGGGACTGCGCCTAAGATTCGCCGCCCGAGGAGGTTCGCTCATACATGCGGTGTAAAGTTCCCTGCGCCTCGCCAGTGTGTGAGGCGCAGTGCGGGACTTAGGCACAGAAGGGACTGCGCCTAACATGTATTCCGATTCAAAACAGGCTGGAAAACAGCAAAAAAAATCATTAAACATGTTAGTGAAGAGCAAAAAGAGTTGTCTTTCAAATGAATGAATGAATGAATAAAGTGAAAAATCAAAGCTGTCTAAAAGCGAAGAAATGTAGTGAAAAAGTGGATCATTTAAAATCAAAGGGAAAATATATAAGATCGCTCAAGAAATAAATCTCAGCTCTCAGCTCTCAGCTCCGTGAGGCATGGAGTATGGATCAAAAAAGCATTTTTATTACGTGTAAAACATTATCTGAAAAATAGCTCAAACCTTCTAAAAAAATGCATAAATAAAATCAATTTCCAAAAATCAAGAACGGCGCTATATCAGGAATTTGGATATTAAAAATTGCCGGGAAATACAGTAATTCAAATTCTGTAAGCGCTTCTCATTTGTCGGCATAAACCAGCCAATCAGAATAGGAGCGACAGTGACCCATTATAACCTATGGAGAAGTATTGACCAATCAAATGCAAAGGCGGGACAGTTCAAAATGCAGTAAAAATGCAGAAAAGAGCTGATTGGTTGAGCTAGCGGGCTTGGCTATCCCGGCCAATCAGAGTGCGAGCTACTTTGTCCCATTGTAGTCAATGGAGAGATCGGGGCACTGAAATCTCAGCATGGAGTATGATTAAAAACATCGTTTTTATTAAGGGTTAAACATTCTCTGAAAAAGAGCTTAAACCTTCTATAAACATAAATCAATCAAATCCCTAACAACGCGTTTGTCGCCGAGACCGGCGCTACATCAGGAATTGCAAGAGAGAGAATTGCCGAGAAATACAGTAATTCAACTTCTGTAAGCGCTTCTCATTGGTCGGCATAAACCAGCCAATCAGAATAGGAGCGACAGTGACCCATTATAACCTATGGAGTAGTATTGACCAATCAAATGAAAAGTCAGACAGTTCAAAATACAGTAAAAAAAGCAAAAAAGAGCTGATTGGTTGAGCCTAGGCGGGAGATATGAATCCACCAATCATATGTAGTGCGTCTATTTTGAGTGGAGCAAGAAGGGCGCGATAGAAGGGCACCCTAAAAGTTATTACTGTTTATGGGAAATATTCTAGTACTGTGATTGGTTGGGGGGAAGAGGGGCATGTCCAGCTCAGCCAATCAGCGGGTGAGCTTTCTTCTCAAAGAGTTCTATGGGGAAAAGAAATGCAGAGCGAGCTCTGTTTGTGATTGGCTAAGTTAACCCCTTAAGGACCAGGCGTTTTTTTTTCGTGACACGTTCGTTTTTCCCTCCTCACCTTCTGAAAGCCATAACTTTTTTATTTTTCCACATAAATAGACACATGAGGGCTTTTATTTTGCGGGACAAGATGTACTTTCTAATGGTGTTATTCACTATACTATAGAATATACTGGGAAACCGCAAAAAAATTCCAAGTGGGACAAATTGTGAAAAAAATATTATTTGCGCCATGTTTGCGGGGGTTTTGCTTTTACGGCGTTCAATCTTCGGTAAATATAATGTGTTATCTGTATTTTATTTTTCCACCTAAATAGACACATGAGGGCTTTTATTTTGCGGGACAAGATGTACTTTCTAATGGTGTTATTCGCTATACTATAGAATATACTGGGAAACCGCAAAAAAATTCCAAGTGGGACAAATTGTGAAAAAAAAATTATTTCCGCCATGTTTGCGGGGGTTTTGCTTTTACGGCGTTCAATCTTCGGTAAATATAATGTGTTATCTGTATTCTACAGGTTTTTACACATCCAGCAATACCAAACATGTAGGGTTTCCGTTATGTTTTGGTACCGTAAAAAAATTCCAAACATTTTCTATTTTTGAAATTTGTGCCACGGCGCCATTTTGTGCGACCAATAACTTTTTTTGTACTAACACCTACGGATGTCAGTGAGGGGCATTTTATGTGGGCTGAAGTCTACTTTTCATTGCTACCAGTTTGGAATGCATGTGACTTTTTTGATCATTTTTATACCATTTTTTGAGTGACGTAAAATTACCAAAAAACGCAATTTTGCCGTTTGGAATTTTTTTTCTTCTATGGTGTTCAGCGTACGGGATAAATGATGTTATATTTTTATGGATCGGACTTTTTTGGACGTGGCGATACCAAATATGTGTAACTTTTTTATTATTTTAATGATTTTATTTGTAAAATGGGGAAAGGGGGGTGATTTGAACTTTTAATACTTTTTTTTGTACTTTAAAACTTTATTATTTTTTTTTTTACTGTAACATTGAGGCCACCTATGGTACTTGACCACTAGGTGGCGCGATTGTTAATACAACCTAATGCATTGCATAGGCAATGCATTAGGGTGTACAAAGATGGCGGTTTCCCCACTTCCTATCTGCGGACGGAAGTGGGGAAAACCGGCCAGGGTAAGTGACGGGAGCCTTCACAAGGCTCCCCACCACCATGTCCGGTCGTCGGATCGGCGCAGCTGCCGATGACCGCAACGATCGGTGCGCGGCACCGATCGGCGTTAATTCAGACGCCGCGGCCATCTTTGCCGCGGTGTCTGATGGGTTAAACAGCCGGCGCTGTTACTGCCGGGTGTTAGCGGCGATTTGCGTTCCCCCTGCAAAGCCCCTTAGCGGCCCTGGGACGTACTCATACGCCCAAGGTCGTTAAGGGGTTAAAAGAGGTGCGGTTATTTGGGCCAATGGAAGAGCGAGCGACGCTCTTATGGGTTTTCTAATGCAATCTATAATAAAACTGTACATGGCCAAAATCAAATGATAAGACTCACAAAGTTGTACCGATGTGTATATTACTTTTTTACTTATTAAAACTATATACTGAGCATATGATTATTTTTCTGAATTTTTATTTTCTGATCATTTGTTATGAGCTGTTCCCACCATCTACTGTTCATGATGTCACTATTCATGGCAGTTCTATCTATACTAAGTATGAGGAAACTATTGAAAGGTGTTCTCTAAAGATCTGTAGGTTTCAGCCTATTGTGAGGGCTCACTTTTGGAATGTAAAAAAGAAAGTTAAAGAGTTTTAAGAAATGTTAAGTGGAAAATTAAAAAAAAATGAAAAAAAATTTAAAAAGTCCTCTGCCATGGGCAATCACTTCTTGATGAAGGTATGTCCCACAGTAACCACATGTAATCTATGGAGGAATCCACCAACAGTATGTACATTACATCAATGCAGTAACTCCTCAATTATGTAGTATACAGCTCTCCTTGACAAAAGTGGGTGGCCTGTGTAATGCATGGACATATAAAAATTCCAAAAGAATGTCCTCGGGATGTCAAGGACATTTAATACATATATGCATACACACTGCTCAAAATAAAATAAAGGGAAAACTTAAACAACAAGTCAATCACACTTTTGTGAAATCAACCTGTCTAGTTATAAATCAACACTATCTGTGAATCAATATTTCCTGCTGAATTGTGCAGCAGGTTCTGCATGATTAAGGCATTGATGCTATTGACTGGACTGCCGTTCCCCAAACCTGAATCCAATCAAGCATATCTGGGACATAATATTTTATTCCATCCACCAACGCCACGTTGCACCACAAACAAATAGAGACCTGCATGAACTACACTGGGTCCCATCCAATCTGAATATAAGGGCAGAGGATTAACATTACCTGTTCACTTCAACTCTTAAGGCCACATGTATGACAACTGTCTAGGTCTAAAACGCTTTTGCGTGTTCACAGCAACCAATCAAACCCCTCTACTTTTACAAGTTTTTCTACTTTTAGTCAAGGAGTTAAGAATAAATCCTAAATATATTTTTCCTTTAAAAGCATGTAATGACTGCAGGTAGTGGATCCACTGGACCACCGCAAGCGGTGGTGCAAGCCACGTCAAGGAGCAGAGTCTAAGGGGTCCCTGGCACTCACCAGAGCCCGCCGCAAGGCGGGTTGGGCTTGGTGCAGCAAGAGAGCCCCATGTCGCTACCCCTGACATGCAAGTAATGGCCCAGAACCTGGTTCACCCTTTCAAACTGGCCATTTGTTTGAGGATGGTATGCTGACAAAAAGTTCAGCTTCTCCAGTAGATAAGAATAAAGAGCACACAAGAATTTCGAGTAAAATTGGACCCCTCGATCAAAGATAATGTGCTGGGGAAGTCCATTGAGACAGAATATATGTAGGAAGAAGAGGTAGTCCAATTGGGCAGCAGAAGGAAGACTGGTTAATGGCACGAAATGAGACATTTTTGAGAATCGATCTGTAACCACCCAAATTACTGTGTTTTTCAAGGAGGGTAGTATATCTGTGGTAAAGTCCATGGCAATGTGGGACCAAGGGGCATCCAGAATAGGCAGAGGTTGCAGAAGGCCAGCAGGCTTGAGACAGTAGGACTTATTGTGGGCACAGGTGGCACAAGGTTCAATAAAGTCCTTGACATCTGTAACAAGATTGGGCCACCAGTAGTAATGAGATATGAGTTGTAACTTGACCCCAGATGAGGTGCAGAGTAGGACCGGCATGGTTAGACGTGGAAAGGTAGTGTTCACATCTAAGAACGCCTCTCCCATGTAGCCTAGGTGCGGGAGTTTCCCGGTTGCAATGGACAGTCCATATGGTAGTGTTCAGATCTTAAAAACTAGTCAGATAAGTAGGCAGACTATTTCTATTAAGTAGGTAAAGTCCTCCTTCAGTGTAGGGCCACTTCTAATAGGTATTTATGTAGATAGAGCCCCCTCTAATAGGTAGATAGATGCCTCCTCTAGTAGGTAGGTAGATAGAGCCCCTTATGGTAGGTAAGCAGGTAGATAGGGCCCTTTCTAGTAAGTAAGCGGATAGATAGGGCCCATTATAGTAGATAGGCAGGTAGATAGGGCCCCTTCTGGTAAGTAGGTAAGTAGACAGAGCTAGTTTTGGCAGATAGGCAGGTGTATAGGGCCAGTTATAGCAGGTAGGGTGGTACATAGGGCCAGCTACAGCAGGTATATAGGGCCATTTTCAGCAGTTAGGCAGATATATAGAGCCAGTTATAGCAGGTAGAGTGGTATATAGGGCCAGTTAGAGCAGGTAGGCAGGTATATAGGGCCAGTTATGATAGGTATTTCCCCCTCCTCCATTAAAAGAAAAATAATAATAAAAATAATGCTCGCCTTGGCTCTCCTCCCTTCCTCTGCCAAACACCTTTCTTCCGGAGCAGGCAGCATGACGTCATCACACTGCCCGCTCCAGGTCGGCAGTTCCGGCATTTACTAGACCCCAAGCCTAGGTATATGCTTAGGGCCTAGTACATCATTGCATCACGCCGCTGCCTTCAGAGGGCTAAGCGTACTGTATCAGTGTATGCCGGCCGCTTTGTCTCAGCCACTGCCTGTACTGCACAGATGGTGGCGGCTGTGATTGCTGTATCTATTTGACCCAGTGATACAGCATGTGGTGAGGGGGCCCTGCTGGCCCGCCTTGCTCAGGGTCACGGTCACAACTGTGACCGCTGTAGCTAGGTCACTGTTCAGAGGCAAGAGGAAAAAACTATACGGCATATGGCATATTGCCCGACTGTGGAATCCTATTGGCGCAGGTCAAGCAGAGCAGTCACAGAGGAAGATGCACTTGCTGGTTCCTTGAAAACGCTGCAAAATTCATCCAGGAATACATGGAGATTCATGGTCATTGGATCGCTCCAGTCTCAAAGGGGAGTGGCCCATGCTAGTGCTACGCCAGTGAGGAGACTAACCATGAATGCCACCTTGGAGAGTTCTGTTGGAAATTGTTTAGCCATGAGTTCCACATCCATTGTGCATTGCGTATTGAAGCCCTGACAGGCCTTAAGTTTATCATCATCTGATATCAAGAAGGAGAGATGCAGCTTGGGACCAATGGACACCACCGGCCTAGTCGGTGGAGGTCTAGCAGCCAGTGTAGATGGTGATTGCTGACCAGCCAGTAGTCGGTGCATCATGGTGGACAGCTGACTAATTTTTTATGCTTGCTGGCCGATCTTTTGAGACACCATCGTTGTGATGTCTCGGACATTCGGCAAAGGCACCAGGGCGCTATCCATGGCCGGCTCTAACTGTAACGACTGTGGGTAGGAGATTCACTGGACCACCACAAGAGGTGGTGTAAGCCACGCCCGTGAGTGGAGTCTAAGGGGTCCCTAGTTTTCACCAGAGCCTGTCGCATGGCGGGTTGGGCTTGCTGCGGCAAGAGACCCCCAGGTCGACACCCCTGATGCAACTTTCTTGTGGTGGCAGCGAGGTGTAGCGAGGTACAGAATTGTATGTCAGTATCATTGTCAGGAACAGGCAGTAAGGTCAGGGCAGGTGGCAGGCAAAGTGTAGTCAAGGGACAGAGACAGGAGGTCAGGAACATGGTAGACACAGATATACTAGGAATGTTTTTTCTAAAGCAACGAGGGTGCATAGATCCGGCAAAGGTTAAGATGAAGAGGCAGGGCTAAATAGGGTCAGCGCCTAGTGACAACAAATCTCCAGTGTGCTGGTCCTTTAAATTTTACAGAGGCAGCATGTGCACCCTTGAGAGCTGCGCATGCTGGCCAGCACAAGAACATCAGGGAGTGAGGAGAGGTGCGTACAAACGGCGGGACATATTGTTTTAAAAGGTAAAAAAAAAAAATTTTCATTAAAAGTTCAATCCCCCCCTCTTTTGCTATTTTACAAATAAAAAGAATATAATAATAAAAAGGTTACACATATTTGTTACCTCCACGTCTGAAAAAGTCCAATCTATTAAAATATAACATAATTTATCCTATACGCGGAACACCGTAGAATAAAAAAAATTCCAAACGCCAGAATTGCGGGTTTTTTGGGTCATTTCACATCCCCTAAAAATTTGAATAAATTTAATCAAAAAAGTCCCATGTATTGCAAACTGGTAGCAATAAAATGTACACTTCAGCCTGAAAAAAATGCACTCTCGTTCAAATCTGTATGTGTTAGGACAAAAAAGTTATTGGTCGCAGAAAATGGCGTGGCCACGCAAATTTAAAAAATAGAAAATGTTTGGAATTTTTTATGGTACCAAAACATAAAGAAAACTCGACATGTTTAGTATTGTCGGATATGTATCAACCTGTAGAATACAGATAATATATCATTTTTACAAAAGATTGAATGCTGTAAAAGCAAAACACCAGCAAACATGGCGCGAGTACATTTTTTTTCCCATTTTACCCCACTTAAAATATTTTTGCGTTTTTTCAGTAAAATCTATGGTACGATCAATGACACCGTTAGAAAGTACATCTTGTCCTGCAAAATAAAAGCCCTCATTTGTATATGTAGGTGGAAAAATAAAAACACTTTGGCTTTTGGAAGGCAGGGAGGAGAAAAAATGAAAAGTCGTATTTTTTTTTTCTTTGGAAGTGTTAAAGAATGTATTAAAGAGAATAGGGCCCAATACTGACCCCTGTGGTACTCCACTAGTAACAGTGATCCAGTCGGAGTATGTACCATTAATCACCACCCTTTGTTTTCTATCAGCCAGTTACTTACCCACTTCCAAACATTTTCCCCAAGTCCAAGTATTCTCATTTTACTTACCAACCTGTTATGTGGCACAGTATCAAATTCTTTAGAAAAAAACAGATGTATGACATCCACATGTTTATATATTTTAAATAAAATTTAGCTAAAGTGGCCAACTTCAACCAATCCAGGCGATTGAAAATATTTTGAAAAGATGTTTGTATCACAATTAGAGATGGGCGAATTGATTCTAACGAAGTGGAATTCGTTTAGAAAATTAGGAAAACTTCCGGGCGGAAAAGAAGTCGAACTTTGGGGGGCTTCGGGTTGGGCGAATGTGCTTTGATTGAAAAAAAGGCTGCG
>JAODAL010033563.1:0-45411 GCA_025379985.1 Phyllomedusa bahiana
CCTGCAGTGATTGGAGCGCCCCGGGTTTCCTCCCATTGGCTGGTGCACTCGCCCCCTGTCAGGAGTGGCTGGGCGTCTGTCACTCACAGAGCTGTCAGCAGCAAGTGTATCAGGGAGGAAGCGCACATCAGCTGTTGCAGCCTGTCTGCAGTCTGAGCACAGCTTAGCCCTGACAATGTGGTTGTAAACTTCTGTTTTGACGCATTGCAGGCAGTACAAGGGAGGGAGCGCCATTTGGCTTTCGGAACTCAGATTTTGGTGGGTACCAAGTCGCATTTGCAAAGCCCCTGAAATACCAAAACAGGTGAAACTTCCAGAAGTCATCCCATTTTAGAATCAACATCCCTCAGAGAACTAATTAATTATTGTAAATTTTAAGCTCACATGTTCGACATTTTCTTGTAGCATTGGACTGTGAAGATGGGGAAAAAAAACACAGTTTTGTCATTGTCTTTTTAGCTTTATTTTTACAGCGTTCATCAAGCAGCATAAATGACATAACAACTTTACTATGTGGGTTGTTACAATTCCAACAATATCAATTTTTGTACCATGTTGGGGGTAAAAGACTTTTTGTTCGCCTTAAATAAATCTGTTTTTTGGGAGCCAGGGTGAAAAAAGTTCTACAGTTGTAGTATTGCTTTTTATTTTTAACAGCACTCACCATGCAACATTCACGATATGGTAGTTTTACTCCATGGGTCGTTACATTTACGGGGACACCCAATTCATATAGGTTTTTTTTTATGTTGTAGCACTTTTAAAAAAGGGGGGTTTATTGCGTAATACTATATTTCTGCATCGCTGTATTCAGAGAACCATAACTTTTTAACTTTTCCATAAAGCTGTGTAAAATGGCTTTTTTGTGCGATGTATTTACATTTTTGTTGATATTACTTTGCCATTTAAATGAGTTTTTGATTGTTTTTTATACCATTTTTTGTGCTGCAGATGAACATAAATCTCAATATTTTTATTGCTTTTTTATGGTATTCATCATGTGGGTTAAATGATATGACAGATTTATAGGCTAGGTCGTTACACAGGTTGCGATACCAAATATGCATACTTTATTTTTGTTTTTATTTTACTTTTTTGTGATTGTTTTTACTTGTATTGCATTTTTTCTCGCTTTTTTAAAATGCTTTCCTTATTTTTTACTTTTTCCCCACAGGGGACTTGAATCAAAAATTCGGTTCACCAACTTGGCCGAATTTTCCGACAAAATTAGTTTCGGTCCGAATTACTTTGGGACGAATCGCGTTAAAAAACAGCTATTTCCTGGCTGCACAGAGCCTGTAGAATGCTGTAGAACATTGTGCCATGCTTAAATATGCAAAGGGAGCTTGGTTTGGTCTTCATACAATGCTGTGTTTTAGTATGACATGCACATGACTGCCGCCGCTTTTGGAATCGCTTCACTCTCATATTCCCTGGGCACTTACGGGGGCAAAACTGACCAAAAAACTGAAGCAGGAATGCAGCCTGATAAAGTCATGGCAGTGCCAGCTGGAAAAAAGCAAGCTGAGGGCTAAGGTCCTACAATAGCATCAAAGAACACAGTAGTAGGTTACTATTGGTCAATAACCCATCAGTATTGCTAAGGCCAAAAACAAAGAGGAGTTGATCCAAAACAGAGATGACCAATAGATGGGATATTTGCATGTCTTCTGTGTTCTGTATCCACTCCTGCTTTTGGCTAGACAATCCTGATCCTTCCCATTCCTTCTGACAGGTGAAAAGAAGGGGAAAACTAAACATAGTTGCAAAGTCAGAGTGGTGAGGGTGGAAACAGCATTAGGAAACCACAGGGTGTCCCAGTGAAACAGCGGTCACTTGGCAATAGCATGAGTAGGCCACGGAGTGGCACAATGACAAATTCTGGAGGTGCCAGCAACATCAGGAGCCCACAAAGTGGCACAATGACACAGTGTGGAGAGGACGTCATCAACAGCAGCAGCATGAGGTCAGACAGTGGTACAATGACAGAGTGAGGTGGCACCAACAGGAGTAGGCCACAGAGTGGCACAATGACAGAGTGTGTAGGTCATGGCAGCAGCCACAGCAGCAGCATGAGGTCAGACAGTGGCACAATGACATTCTGGAGGTGGCAAAAACAGGAGTAGGCCACAGAGTGGCACAATGACAGAGTGTGGAGGTCACGGCAGAAGCATCAGCAGCAGCATGAGGTCAGACAGTGACACAATGACAGAGTGTGTAGGTCACTGTAGCAGCCACAGCAGCATCTTGAGGTCAGACAGTGGCTCAATGACATTCTGGAGGTGGCAAAAACAGGAGTAGGCCACAGAGTGGCACAATAACAGAGTGTGGAGGTCACGGCAGGAGCAACAGCAGCAGCATGAGGTCAGACAGTGACACAATGACAGAGTGTGTAGGTCACTGTAGCAGCCACAGCAGCAGCTTGAGGTCAGACAGTGACACAATGACAGAGTGTGGAGGTGGGTGGCAATCCCAGTCCCTGGTAAAGATGGTGGTAGGCAGTTGGAGAAACTGGCAGCAGATTTGAGGCATCAGGTGGGTGGCAGCATCAGAATAGTGGCTGAGGCAGGTAGTTTGAACCCAGACTCATTTCTCACAGTTTGGGTGAGGCGTCATGGCTGATGTAGTCTGACGCCTAAGGCATTGGTGTGTGGAAATCCTGGCCGATCCACGCCTGATTCATCTTGACAAAGGTCAGTCGTTCCACATTTCCCATGGACAAGCGGGTTCTTCTTGGGGTAACGATGGCCCCCACCACACTGAACACCCGCTCTGATGCCACACTACTGGCCGGGCAGGACAGCTTCTCCACTGCAAACTCGGCAAGTTGCGGCCACACATCCAGTTTGGCTGCCCAGTAGTCCAGCGGATCTTCTACATGGGGTGGCAGAGTGCTGTCCAATTAGGCTGCCACCTGTTGGTTCAGTGTCTGCTCAAGGTCCTGCTCTTGCTGCTGTCGAGTGCCCTCGTCAGAAGTCGGTAAAGGAAGCTGCTCATTAGCGACTCCAGACTTAGGTTGCTGCTGATGGAGCTGGTACTGCTCCTACCTCCCCACCTTCCCACAGCAGCCGCAGCAGTAGTACGTGAGCGCTGAGGAACTCCCCGGTCAGACCTGTCAGAGGATGGACGATGCCGCACATAGGCAGCGGCCAACTGACTACGGACGATTTCTCTATAGTATTTGAGTTTGTCCTCCCTCTCAGCAGCTGGAAAAAAGGCTCCCATTTTGGACCGGTAGTGAGAGTCCAATAGGGTGGAAAGCCAGAAGTCATCCCTCTGCTGGATGGTGACTATTAGACTGTAACTAGCCAGGCAACTCAGCATGCAGCGAGCCATCTGCACAAGTGACTCTGAGAGTTTCCCTACCTCCATCTCCACTGTATACTGCCACGGTGTGTCTGGGACATCTTCCTCGTCTTCCTATCTCCCTCTACCTCCCCCAGCTGCTCCTGCTCCTCCTCTCCTGTCACCTGGGTAGAAAAACCACTCAATTCACCGGACAATACTTCTGCTCCAATGCCCTCCTCCTCCTCCTCCAGTTCAGTCCCCACCGGACTCATGTGGCCGCAAGATGTAGTCGCCACGTCTCCAGTCCCCTGCCCAGACAGATTTTTCAGCATCTGTTCCAGGACATGAAGCAGTGGAATGACGTTATTCATCCCGTAGTCCTGGCGACTAACAAATAACGTGGCCTCCTCAAATGGCCTCAGCAAACGGCAGGTGTCACACATGAGCTGCCACTGGCTGACATCAAAGTTACGCAGGAGAGTACTCCTGTCCGCCTTGATCATCATAAAATCATTAATGGCCTTTCTCTGTTCATTCAGTCGGTCCAACATGTGCAGGCTGGAATTCAAACGGGTGGAAACATCGCATATCAGCATGTGTTGGGGGAGGTCGTTCTTCCACTGCAACTCGAGGAGGGTGTGTCTGGCTTTGTAGGAATAGATGAAGTGCATGCACAGATTCCTGGCCATTTTCAGAATCTTCTGCAGATCGGAGGAAGACTTCAGGAACTTTTTCACAACCAGATTGAACACATGCACCATGCAGGTACGCATGGACCATCACTCCTCGGTGCAGCGCGGACACCATGTTACTCCCATTGTCTGTCACCATGGTTCCGATTTGCAGTTGGCGCGGAGAAAGCCACACATCGAACTGCGTGACACCGCTATGCCCTACACATGTGGTATGATGGAGCAGTACTTGTGGAGGCTGAGAAGGTAGTGGTGGTGGAGGAGGAGGTGGACATTGGCACAGGAACAGCAGTTTGACAACGTGGAGGAGAAAGCGCCGTCTCCTGTCCAAGTTGTTGATGTGGCTGGGCAGGAAGCACATTCACCCAGTGGACCGTAAAGGATATGTACTGGGCCTGACCATAGTTACAGCTACACACGTCCGCGCTGCCGTGCACCTTGGAACAAACCGATAAGCTCAAAGACTGGCCCACCTTTTGATCTACATATTTGTGAAGGGCTGGTACTGCCTTTTTGGAAAAGAAATGATGGCTTTGAACTCTGCACCTCGGTTCAGCACAGGCCATTAATTCTCTGAATGGTGCAGAGTCCACCATTTGGAAAGGGAGGGATTGCAGTACCAACAACTTGGACAGGAGCATGGTCAGCATGTCCACCTTAGGATGGTTGGATGCATACTGTTGTCTCTTTGCAATCGCCTCGTTTAACGACTGCTGGCTCCATGAGTAGCGAGGAGCAGGAGCGTCTTGACCGGGAGATGATGGCAAAGAGAAACAGCTCCCTTCTGCAGAGGTGGTGGAGCCTTGACTGGCTGCAATGGCATGCGTGCCACTGGGCGCTGCTGCGGCGGCAGGATGGACCACCACATCTGAGCCACGTTTCTCCCAGGCCACCGGATGGTGACGCTGCATGTGTTGACGCAGGGCCGTGGTGCCAGCGTTAGCTCCCTAGCCACGCTTCACTTTCTGCCCACAGATTCTATATATACCCATATTCGGCTCCTCCGGTGTCTTAGCAAAGAACTGCCACACCGCCGAGTAGCTGATTTTACCGCCAACGCTCCGCACTGAGTGACTACTACCGCCGCTGCCTTGCTGAGCCCCTGTGCCGCTACTTTCTTGGACCTGCGAAGTGGGTTTTCTACCCCATGGCCGTTTGGCTCCTGACCTCGCACTGCTGCTACCCTGCTGATTCACGGCCACACAACCCACTTTCTTTTACAGACTACAACAGCAGAAACACACTTAATTAACCCTTGGATATAAATTGCGCAAAAGAAATGAGCTGTCATAAATCAACAGCTATGTGGCGTGATAAAACGACGTGTATTTTACTGACTACAACAGCAGAAACACACTTAATTAACCCTTGGATATAAATTGCGCAAAAGAAATGAGCTGCCAAAAATTAACAGCTATGTGGCGTGTTAAAACGACGTGTATTTTACTGACTACAACAGCAGAAACACACTTAATTAACCCTTGGATATAAATTGCGCAAAAGAAATGAGCTGCCAAAAATTAACAGCTATGTGGCGTGTTAAAATGATGTGTATTTTACTGACTACAACAGCAGAAAAACGCTTAATTAACCTTTGGATATGAATTATGCTACAGGCAAAATTTCTTCTTTGGCGTTGAAAAACACCATTTCTTTTACTGACTACAACAGCAGAAACACACTTAATTAACCCTTGGATATAAATTGCGCAAAAGAAATGAGCTGCCAAAAATTAACAGGTATGTGGATTGTAAAAACGCTGTTTCTTTAACTGAATACAACAGCAAAAACAGGCTTAGATAACCCTTGGATATTCAATGTGCTCCAGAACTGAGCAGATAGCATTAAAATGTATATGCAGCTGAATTGGACGCACACTGGACTTCAATTCCAATACCCCACAAAATCAAAATTAGAACATAAGAGAAGCAGTCTCTGAGAAAAGCTGTGACACCCCCCAAAAAATCGCTGTATAAAAGTTCTTTCTTTTGTGTGAGATCTCAGCTACTGGAGCTGCAGCAGCTACAACACGGCAAAGAGAGAGGAGTGTGAACTGCCAGCGTCGTGTCCGGACTTATATAGTGCGGTGACGTCACAGAATCCCGCCGGTCTCTGATTGGCTTCATCTCTGCACATGTCATTTAGGGTACTCCTTTCTTCCTCCCAGAGTTCTTTGCCCCATGTAACGCCATGTGCTTGCAGCCATTTTATCAATTAAAAACACGCTTCGTTCCCGCGAATCACCCCAAACTTCGACTTCATTCAGAATCGAAGTTTTCCTGAAATTCTAAACGAATTCCACTTCGTTAGAATCGATTCGCCCAGCTCTAGTTACAATACATAGCTTTACACATCAGTCTCTCCTCCACCTTCCCCAGGTTCAAAAACAACCTGAAAACCCATCTCTTTAGGATTGCCTACAACTTACCCAATAACCCTGCCGCCGCTGTGCTACCCCATGAACATGTTTGTCCCTCACCTTCTTTCTCTTTCCTCCTCCATTGTAGATTGCAAGCCCATGCAGGCAGGGCCCTCTCTCCCTCTGTGCCAGTTGTAAGTCATTCATTGTTATCATTATACTTGTTTGAGAAATGTTATGTAGTTAACCCCCCTTTGAATGTACAGCGCCATGGAATCAATGGTGCATTAAAATAAATAATAATAATGCTGCTGTGTATTGTAACTGCCACTCTCTATGCCCAACTGTGCCCTCAGATCTCCCTCCTTCTGTTTTCCCCTCAGATGCCTATGATTGACTGCAGCATCTGAGTTAATCACCAGCGACCGGAGCTCACTCTGATCGTGGCTGACAGAGCATGGGGCCAGCTGTAACATACACTGCTTGCAAGCCCACATGATCTTCTTGACATATCCATACGTCCATTCGCAGGAACACCTTCTGGCACAAGACAAAGAGGAAGGCCAATGTCGGGAAGGGATTGAAAACTGAGTATAGAACGGAGAAGCTCAGACTAAGTATAATATCGCATAAATAACTTTGCAAGCAAAAACTGTATTGTTTTATTAATTTATACAATGCTGTTAAATAACACACTGTTGTTCAGAGACTGTCATCATTCACATTGGTTCCCGTCCCCAATGTGGCTTAAAGTCTAAATTCCAGATTAACCTATCTGTAAATTTTTGCAGTGTAAAGGAAACCAGAGTACCTAGAGGAAAACCACACACAAACAGGGAGAACTCTTTGCAGATGTTGTCTTTGGTAGGACTCAAACCCAGGACCACAGTGCTGCAAGGCCATGTAGCTGCCAATGTTTAACTCTATCAAAGGGCTAAGTTAAATGTATAGTCTAATTATATAATTATATCACTACTGAAAATGTCACATAATTGTGTGTAGTTTACATCTAACAAATCACAATACAAAGCAAATTATGTACCATACTGTCTAATAGGACTATCAACCATATAATTCACTAATAAGTGATCAAAAGCCAATTTATATTGCCAGCCAATAAATTTTAACATTTTATACTGATCACAGGGGCATTCTCAGACCCCAACACGTTTTGGCTTTTTAGGCTTCCTCAGGGAATATTCCATGAGTAGTATGCAGAGTAGTAAATACTCCCTGTGGAACAGAGAAGTCATCAAACATGTACTGGTGGTATATGATTAATGGCCCTGAGTACATACAGTTGTTTAAAATAAACAGACAAGACAAATGCAAATTCAGAGTCACCTTATGTGGTTATAAACAAACATGCAAGATGATAAAAAATATTTTCCTACTAAAAGCTTTATAATTTGAAAAGGATGTGGAAATGTACAACCCCAATTCCAAAAAAGCTGGACGCTGTGCAAATTGTAAAAAAAAAATCAATCATGCAATTGCAGCGAGCCGGGGTGGTGGAATGAGAGAGTGGGAGTGATGGTGATGAGGAGAGGGTTATGGTGGCTTGGCCTCTCCTGTATAGCGCTTAGCTCTGGAATGAGGGGACACACTGAGAGCTGCAGAGTGAGAGTGTGCTGTACCTGCAGGATGGCTTTTAGACTTGTCACGGTCACAGGTGGGCACGAGGGCTTCCACAGGACCAGGTTACTCTCTGGCGCGTCCCTGTGTTCTCTCTCTCTCTTCTGTGGGCCGCTGTAAAGGTTTTCGGGGGGGTTGCACCTGCGTGTAAGGTGGTCGGTGGTATGGACCTGTAGTTCCCCCCGGGGCCAACCCCAAATACTGCTGTCCGGCAATATGGCCCTTGATGACGGTGTGGTGCAGTGGGACCAGACAACAGGGAGACAAGGAGGGAGGCAGTATAACAATAACTCTTTTACTGAAGAACTCAAAGGCACTTGAACAGTCCAGTTGCATACAGTTGTTAAAGCTGGTTGGCCTTGAATGGGTTACTGTGCCGGTTTTGGAGAGAGGTGGTGTGTGGAGAGACGGTCTGCCTCAGACCCTGGTCTGTCACTACGTGTGGGACGCCGGTGGGCACTATGATCCTGTGATCCTTTTCCCCAATGGAGCATGAGTCCTTTCCCTCCCTGTCTGATAGGGAGCTTTCTGCCTTGAGGATACTAGGCCCGGGCCTTAAGCCACAACTTTCGGTTTCCTAGAGGTAATCCAGGGGTCCAAGTAAATCCTACCCCCTGAATCTGCAGTAAGAGATGGTACAGAGGCCTCAGTTATCTCTGCTACCCAATGCACTCAAGTCCTTTTACTTAGGGCTCCTGATCCTTAGGATTCCCACTGACAGTAATGAAGTACCTTGTATTTTCTGTAGATGCTCCTTCAGATCTCTCTCTCTCTCATGTCTCTCCTCCTTCTCCTTTATCTCTTTCCCCTTCTTAAATATTAGCCAGGCTTCTCTGGAATATCAGGCCTGCTCACAGAACAGCAAGCAGCAGCTGCCCTGCACACTCTGAGCAACAGCTCAACTCACACTGACTTCTACTTCCTGTTACAGCTAGGTTTGTGTGTGGAGCCTGCTCCACCCACTTTCTAGCATTTTCTAGAATAAGCTGGAAAGGACTACACTGCCTACAGTTCCCTGTAAAACCTGTAGGTGTCACTGCTGCGTAGTGTTGTAGTGTTTCTAAGGCTTGTAACCCATTCTCTGCCTGCCAGATAAATACATAAAACAGTATATAGTAAATTGCATGACATATCACATATACAATACCAGTTGTGGACAGGTGCCATCCTAAGCCCAGCCACAGGAATTGCGCTCTTGTATACTACACAATGATTTGGAAATTTCTTATAACTATATTTGTTTACAACAGAAAATAAAACACATATCAGATGCTGCAAGACATACATTTTTACATTTGATTTGAAAAAATAAATCATTTAGAAAATGATGGCAGTTACACATGTCAAAGCAGTTGGGACAGGGTTAACAAAAGGCTGGAAAAGTTAGTGGTACTAATGGACAACAGCTGGATGGTAAATTTTCAATTAATTCACATGACTGTGTATGAAAAGAGCATATTAGAGAGGCAGAGTCTCTGAGGAAAGCAAATATGAGGTAAGAGGTTCAACCAATCTATGAAATAATGCATCTAAAAATAGTGGAACAATTTCATAAAAATGTTCCTCAAAGTAAATGTAACACCGGAGTGGATCCGCTGGGCCAACGCAAGCGATGATAGCTAAGCCACGCCAGGGAACGGAATCTAAGTAGCCCCCGGTTTTCACCAGAGCCCGCCGCAAAGCGGGATGGACTTGCTGCGGCGTGAGGCTACCAGGTCGTTACCCCTGACGTGACTTGCTTGCGATGGCGGCCGGGGTACAGCGTGGTACAGAAACGTAATCCGAAGGCGTAGTCGGGGACAGGCAGAAGGTCAGGGCAGGCGGCAGAGGTTCGTGGTCAGAGGCAGACAGACAGTCAGGCCAGGCGGCAAACAGGCAAGATCAGGAAACGTAAGCAGGCGGACTGGTACACGGGTAATCAGGACAGAACAGCAATACTCTCTAGACACTAGGTAAGCACACCAACAAACTGGCAAGGGTTGCTGGGGGCGTAAACCTAAGATAGGACCAGTGGCTGTCAATCACCAATTAACGGCGCACTGGCCCTTTAAATCCAGTCCAGCCGTCATGCGCCTTAAGCAACGCGCACGCGCACGGCGGCTGTCAGCGCTGGAGACAGGAGCGGGGACTGGTAAGTACGGGGTTTCCAGCCCCAGAGCAAAAGGACCGTGACAGTACCCCCCCTTAGCTCTCCCCCTCCTCCTTTGGAATTTAGAGAGGAGATCAGGGGACAGGTTGGCCTCAGGTTCCCATGAGCGCTCCTCCGGACCGAAGCCCTTCCAGTCAATAAGGAAGAACCGCTTCCCCCTCACTGTCTTCTCCGCCAGCACCTCCTTGACCTCAAAGATGTTATCTGTATTCACAACAGGAGAAGGCGAGACGGATCTACGGGAGAAGCGGTTCAGCACCACCGGCTTGAGGAGGGACACGTGAAACGCGTTCGGGATGCGTAGAGTCGGGGGCAAGCGGAGCTTATAGGAGACTGGGTTCAGTCGCCGAAGTACCACAACTTGTAGCTGGGCACCTTAAAGCGGATGTACGTCGCGGACAACCAAACCCTGTCACCTGGCTCAAATAGGGGCGGGGGCCTACGATACCTGTCAGCCTGACGCTTGGTGCGGGCAGAAGCTCGTAGCAGGGCCTGTCGTGTGAGTTGCCAGAGAGCCTTGATGTCCTTTACTTGGGCATCCACGGCAGGGACAAGAGACGAGGAAGCTAGAGGGAGAGGTGGGCGGGGGTGTAACCCGAAGACGACAAAAAAGGGGGAGGCCCCAGCGGATTCCGAGTCTAAAGAGTTATAAGAAAACTCTGCCCAGGGGAGAAGATCGGACCAGTTATCTTGACGAGCGGACACAAAGTGCCGCAAGTAGGTGCCCAACACCTGGTTAACCCTCTCTACCTGCCCGTTAGTTTGAGGGTGGTATGCAGATGAAAAATCCAGCTGAATCTGCAACTGACAGCACAGAGCCCGCCAAAATTTTGCGATAAACTGGACTCCCCTGTCAGAGACAATGTGCAACGGGAGACCGTGCAAGCGGAAAACGTGATGGAAAAAATGTTGGGCCAGCTGGGGGGCAGAGGGCAACCCAGGCAGTGGGATAAAGTGAGCCATTTTCGAGAAACGATCGGTCACCACCCAGATGACCGTGTTTCCAGATGAGGGTGGGAGATCTGTGACAAAGTCCATGGCGACATGGGTCCAGGGTTTTTCCGGCACAGGGAGAGGCTGAAGAAGGCCCGCGGGTTTGAGGCGAGGAACCTTATTTCGGGCACAGGAGGAGCACGCCAGCACAAAGTCCCTGACATCTTGAGCAAGAGTGGGCCACCAGTAGTAGCGGGAGACCAGCTGTAGAGACTTATGGACTCCAGGATGCCCAGCTGTTCGGGAAGAATGTCCCCACTTCAGGATTCTAGGCCGCAAGGCAGGGCGCACATACGTCTTCCCGGGGGGCAGATGTTGAAGATCCACGGGGGCAGCCGCGACGAGGCATTCAGGAGGGACTATGTGCTGTGGAGGAGACTCAAGACCCACCGTATCCGAGGCACGAGATAGGGCGTCGGCTTTGACGTTCTTCCCGGCTGGCCGAAAGTGTAGCAGGAAGTTAAAGCGGGCAAAAAAGAGCGACCATCTGGCCTGCCGGGGATTCAGGCGTTGAGCTGACTGCAGATATAAGAGGTTTTTATGGTCGGTGAAAATGTCAATAGGGTGACGAGCCCCCTCCAACAAGTGACGCCACTCTTCCAGAGCCAACTTTATGGCCAGTAACTCGCGATCCCCTATGGTATAATTTTTCTCGGCAGGAGAGAAAGTCTTGGAGAAAAAACCACACGTTTGCATTTTACCCGAGGGGGATCTCTGCAGGAGGACAGCACCGGCACCCACCGAGGAAGCATCCACCTCCAGAATGAATGGGCGGTTCGGGTCCGGGCGAGACAAGACCGGAGCAGACGTGAATGCCGATTTGAGACTATTGAAGGCTTCTTGAGCTTCAGGGGGCCAGGACTTGGGATTGCCATTCTTCTTAGTTAGCGCCACCAGGGGAGCCACAAGCGTAGAGAAGTGTGGAATAAATTGTCTATAATAGTTGGCAAACCCCAGGAATCGTTGAATGGCCCGAAGGCCCACCGGTTGTGGCCACTGCAACACAGCGGAGAGTTTTGAAGGATCCATCTGGAGGCCCTTATCTGAGACGATGTACCCTAAGAAGGGTAAGCTGGTACGTTCAAAGAGACACTTCTCAGGTTTGGCAAAGAGCTGATGGGTGCGAAGTCGCCTGAGGACCTGGCGGACGTGGTGGCGATGAGTTACGAGATCCGGAGAAAAGATTAGAATATCGTCCAAGTAGACAATAACACAGCTGTAGAGTAGGTCCCGGAAGATCTCGTTGACAAAGTTCTGAAATACAGCAGGAGCGTTGCAGAGACCGAATGGCATAACCAGATACTCGAAGTGGCCATCCCGCGTATTAAATGCCGTTTTCCATTCATCGCCTTCTCGAATACGAATTAAATTATAAGCACCGCGTAGATCCAGCTTGGAAAATATTTTTGCGCCCCGCAGGCGGTCGAAGAGTTCCGATATCAAGGGCAGAGGGTAGCGATTTTTTATAGTAATTTTATTTAAGCCCCGATAGTCGATGCAGGGCCGGAGAGACCCGTCCTTTTTCTCCACGAAGAAGAAGCCAGCTCCCGCCGGAGACGAGGACTTACGAATGAAGCCTTTGCGGAGGTTCTCCTTGATGTATTCAGACATCGCCTTTGTCTCCGGGACGGAGAGGGGGTAAACCCGGCCTCTGGGAGGAGTACAGCCAGGTTGCAGGTCAATGGAACAGTCATAAGGCCGGTGTGGAGGAAGCGTTTCGGCCTGTCTTTCCGAAAAGACATCCGCAAAGTCCCAGTATGGCGTAGGTAGACCCGGAGGAGGCTTGGCAGACTTCAGGGAGGCGACCTGAGGGACGAGCTGCGGTTTAGACAGGCAACGTGAGTGACATGCGGAGCCCCAACGCATGACTTCACCTGTGCTCCAATCCAGGGTCGGGGTATGGTCCTGCAGCCAAGGGAGGCCCAGAAGGATTTCCGAGGAGGATCGAGGCAGGACAAGGAGTTGCAACGTCTCCTTGTGAAGGGCCCCAATCTGCAAGAAGAACGGGGCAGTACGGAAGCGGATAGCATCCTTTAGGCATTCGCCACTGACCGAGGAGACAAACATAGGTTTCTGCAACGGAACCACAGGGAGACGAAACCTGGTCACAAGTTCGTGGCTTACGAAGTTTCCTGCCGATCCAGAATCAATAAAGGTGGTGGCCTGAAAGGTGCGGTCCGGAGAAAGGCCAATGCATACGGGCATGGTCAGACGGGGAGAGGCCGCTCTGACACCTAGGGTCGCCTCTCCTACAAGCCCTAGGTGCGGAAGTTTACCGGGCGCACCGGACAGTCCCCAATGAAATGGCCAGAACCGCCACAATAGAAGCAGAGCTGCTTCAGCCAACGCTGAGAACGTTCCTCCTGGGACAGGTGGGCTCTCTCGACCTGCATAGGTTCCTCTTCAGAGACCATCGGAGGAGGAAGCGGTGACCGCTGGAACGTGGGGGCCAAACGGGGGAAACGGCGTGGACGGACGGTTTCCCGTTGAAGGCGAAGCTCTTGTTGCCTTTCGGCGAAGCGAATGTCCACTCGGGTGGCTAAATGGATTAGGTCATCCAAAGCTGCTGGTAGATCCCGAGCGGCGAGCTCGTCCTTGATTCGCCCCGAGAGGCCTTGCCAGAATGTCGCCACCATTGCTTTGTTATTCCAGTGCAGCTCCGAAGCGAGAGTGCGAAACTGCACCGAATACTGACCGACTGTGGTGTCGCCCTGATGAAGCCAGAGCAGTGCTGTGGCAGACGACGAAGTACGGAATGGTTCCTCAAAGACTGTGCAGAACCCCCGGAGGAAGGTTTGGAGGTCCGCTGTCAGAGGATCCCCTCGATCCCATAGTGGCGTAGCCCAAGCCAAGGCTTCTCCAGACAAGAGGCTGATAATGAAGGCCACCTTGGCTCGCTCTGTAGGGAATTGGTGCCCCATCATCTCGAGGTGGATGGAGCACTGGCTGATGAACCCTCGACACTTCTTGGGATCTCCATCGTAGCGAGAGGGGAGTGGCAGATGCAGAGAAGGTCCCGAAGCCGGAGCAGGTAGAGCAATGGATGCCGGAGCAACGGATGCAGGTGAGGCGGCAGCCGGTGGAGGCAGACGGGTCGCAAGGTTCTGCATCATGGCCGCGAGCTGGTCGATGCGTTGACTCTGCTGGGCGACAGCAGTCGTGATGTCCCGGAGATCAGGCAGAGGTACCCTGGCGGAATCCATGGCCAGTTTGTACTGTAACGCAGGAGTGGATCCGCTGGGCCAACGCAAGCGATGATAGCTAAGCCACGCCAGGGAACGGAATCTAAGTAGCCCCCGGTTTTCATCAGAGCCCGCCGCAAAGCGGGATGGACTTGCTGCGGCGTGAGGCTACCAGGTCGTTACCCCTGACGTGACTTGCTTGCGATGGCGGCCGGGGTACAGCGTGGTACAGAAACGTAATCCGAAGGCGTAGTCGTGGACAGGCAGAAGGTCAGGGCAGGCAGCAGAGGTTCGTGGTCAGAGGCAGGCAGACAGTCAGGGCAGGCAGCAAACAGGCAAGGTCAGGAAACGTAAGCAGGCGGACTGGTACACGGGTAATCAGGACAGAACAGCAATAATCTCTAGACACTAGGTAAGCACACCACAAACTGGCAAGGATTTCTGGGGGCGTAAACCTAAAATAGGACCAGCGGCCGTCAATCACCAATTAACGGCGCGCTCGCCCCTTACCGCCAGGCCAGCCGTCGCGCGCGCGCCCGAAGCAACCGGCACGTGCATGGCGGCTGTCACCGCTGGAGACAGGAGCGGGGACTGGGAAGTCCGGGGTTTCCAGCCCCAGAGCAGAAGGACCACGGCTGCGGGCAGCCGCGGCACCCGCACCAGCCCCCGTGAGCGCAGGGGGACGCCGAGCGCCGTGACAGTAAAATTTTGAACGCATTGAATATCCAACCATCGACAGTATATTGTATCATCACAAGATTCAGAGAACCTGTAGAAATCCGTTTGCACAAGGGACAAGGCTGTTAGTTAATATTGGATGTTCAGGATCTACGGGTCCTCAGTTGGTACTGCATTTAAAACAGGCAAAAATCAATTATGCAATGCACTGCATGGGCTCAGGAATGGAAAACTGTTCTGTGATCAGATTAAACAAAATTTGAAAAGCCTTTACGGAAACCACTGATACTGTGTCTTGTGATCGTAGGAGAAGATGGACTCTCTAGCTTGTTATCAGGGTACAGTTCAAAAGCCTGCATTTCTGATGGTGTGGGAGTTGCATCAGTGCCTGTGTCATGGACAGCTTAAGCATTTTGAAAGGCACCATCAATGATGAGCATGATATAGGGTTTTAGAACATGTGCTTCCATCCAGATGATGTCTCTTTCAGGGAAGGCCTTCCATATTTCAGCATGAGAATGTTAAACCATATCTTGCATCCATCAGAACAGCATGGCTTCACTGAAGAAGAGTTTGGGTGCTGAAGTGGCCGCCTGTAGGCCAGTCCTTTCACCAACATTTGGCACATTATTAAATGAAAAATCTGATATTGAAGACCCAGGACTTTTGAATGGATAGAATGGGACAACCCTCCTCTTTCAAAATGCTAACAAATGGTCTCCTCACTTCCCAGATGATTACAAAAAGAGATGGGTGAATCGATTCTAACGAAGTGGAATTTCAGGAAAACTTTGGTTCTGCACAAAGCCGAAGTTTAGGGCGATTCGTGGGAACAAAGCATCTTTTTTATTGGCAAAATGACTGTGAGCACATGGCGTTACGTGGGTCAGAGAACTCTGGGAGGAAGAAAGGAGGACCCTCAATGACATGTGCAGACATGAAGCCAATCAGCGACCGGTGGGCTTCTGTGACGTCACAGCCCTATAAATATGGATGCCATCTTAAATCCTCACACTTCTCACTGTCTGTCCTTGCATAAGCATCTAGCTGCTGCTGCACTATATTGAACATATTATAAAACAAACTCGTTTTATCAGCGACTGGGGGGAAAGACCATTACAAGTGTGTGTCATTTGCACACTTGTTACTCAAGCAGCGTTATTATCTATCTGCTGCTGCACTATATTGCACTCATTATAAAACAAACTCGTTTTATCAGCGACTGGGGGGAAAACCATAACAAGTGTGTGTCATTTGCACACTTGTTATTTAACCAGCGTTATTATTTTCTTGTAGTTTGTGGGGTATTCTCCCTAAAGTCCAGGGTGGGTGTACTTCTGTCCCATATATGCCTAATTTACATCTGGTTGTTCTGTAGTGTATTTAATACCCAAGGCTTAATTTAACCCCTTGATTGTGGGTTAATGTGCACAAAAATGTGCTGAAAAATCCCCCCTCGGTTTATACTCGAGTCACTGTCAGCGCTCGGGCGCTGCGATGGCCCGTGCGCCAACAGGGACCCTTCAGTTATATGCGACTCCTCAGGGAGCGCATATAACTGATTGCCGAGTACAGCTGACAGCATACGGGCGCTGCGGTGGCCCAGGCGCTGTCAGCGATCTCTTCCCCTGTATGCGACTCCTCCCGAGCGCACACAGGTGAAGAGATACCACTGCGGAGCAGAGAGCGAGCGCTCCCTGCTCCGCAGTAGACTACGGGCGGCCGCAAACTCGCGTCCGTCCGGAGTTTCCGCCACAGGCAGCGTGTGTCATCACGCTGCGTGAGTGGCCTGATGACATCACCCTCCTGTGCTGAGAAGACCGAGGAGAGCGCGCGGGAGGCCGGACAGCGAGGAGGCGGAGCGGCGAGGGAGACGGAGCAGCGGGGAGCCAGGTAAGTGGGTTTTTTTTGTTTTAAAACCCTGTCTATACCTGCCTATAGCCTGCCTAGAGGACCTATACCTGCCTATAGCCTGCCTAGTTTACCTATACCTGCCTATACCCTGCCTATAGCCTGCCTAGGGGACCTATACCTGCCTATAGCCTGCCTTGGGGGACCTATTCCTGCCTATAGCCTGCCTATAACCTGCCTAGGGGACCTATAACTGCCTATACCCTGCCTATAGCCTGCCTAGGGGGACCTATACCATGCCTATAGCCTGCCAAGGGGGACCTATACCTGCCTATAACGACCTATACCTGCCTATAACCTGCCTAGGGGGACCTATACCTGATTATAACGACCTATACCTACCTATGGGGGCAATTACCTGCCTATAACCTGCCTATGAGGACCTATATATGCCTATAATGACCTATACCTGCCTATAACCTGCCTATGGGGACATATAGCTGCCTATAATAGCTTATAACCTGCCTATGGGGGACATATAGCTGCCTTTATCTGACTATGGGGGACATTAAACTGCCTATACCAGCCTATATCTGCCTAGGGGGGACATTAAAGTGCGTATACCAGCCTATATTTGCCTATGGGGGACATTAAACTGCCTTTATCTGCCTATATCTGCCTATGGGGGACATTAAACTGCCTATGTAATTTTATTGGTATCTATTTTTATTTTTAAAATTCACCAGTAGCCGCTGCTTTCCCGGTTTTTGTGGCAAAAGTAGGTGCCTCAGCTTATACTCGGGTCGGCTTATACTCGAGTATATATGGTACATGGTGTCTTTTTTATTTTGTCCATATACGCCTAATTTACATCTGATTGTTCTGTAGGGTATTTCATACCAAAGGCTTAATTTAACTTCTTGATTGTGCGGCAATTTGGACAAAAATGCACGGTGTTGTTACTTTTTTGTCCTCTATATGCCTAATTTAAATCTGTTTTTTCTGTATGATATTTCATACACAAGGCTTAATCTAGCTTCTTGATTGTGCGGTAATTTGGACAAAAATACAGGGTATCTTTACTTTTTTGTCCTCTATACGCCTAAATTACATCTGTTTTTTCTGTACAATATTTCATATACAAGGCTTAACTTAACTTCTTGATTCTGTGGTAATTTGGACAAAAATACAGGGTGTCTATACTTTTTTGTCCTCTATACGCCTAATTTACATCTGTTTTCTCTGTACACTATTTCATACACAAGGCTTAATCTAACTTCTTGATTGTGCGGTAATTTAGACAAAAATACAGGGTGTCTTTACTTTTTTTGTCCTCTATACGCCTAAATTACATCTGTTTTTTCTGGATGATATTTCATAAACAAGGCTTAATCTAACTTCTTGATTGTGCGGTAATTTGGACAAAAATGCACGGTGTTGTTACTTTTTTTTCCCTCTATATGCATAATTTAAATCTGTTTATTCTGTATGATATTTCATACACAAGGCTTAATCTAACTTCTTGATTGTGCGGTAATTTGGACAAAAATACAGGGTGTCTTCACTTTTTTGTCCTCTATACACCTAAATTACATCTGGTTTTTCTGTACAATATTTCATATACAAGGCTTAATCTAACTTCTTGATTGTGCGGTAATTTGGACAAAAGTACAGTGTCTTTACTTTTTTGTCCTCTATACGCCTAAATTACATCTGGTTTTTCTGTACAATATTTCATACACAGGGCTTAATCTAACTTCTTGATTGTGCGGAAATTTTGACCAAAGTACAGCTTGCCTGTATTTTTTGGTCCTCTATATGCCTAATTGACATCTGGTTGTTCTCTACGGTATTTCATACACAAGGCTTAATTTAATTTTTTGATCAAACAGTATGTCAGAAAGAGAGGTGGCAGGCCATTCACTTGCGAGTGGCAGTGGCACAAACGTTTCTGGAGTAGGCACAGGTCGCAGCACAGTAAGGGGATGTCGCAGCAAGGGTGACTCGGTGAGGCCAGAACTGCCGGTGTCATCTAGTGGCTGTGTGTTGACCAGCAATTAGAGATGGGCGAAGTTCTCAAAAATTCGATTCGGTGACTTCGTCGAATTTCCCGACAAAATTAGTTTCGGTCCGAATTACTTCGGGACGAATCGCGTTAAAAACAGCTATTTCCAGGCTGCACAGAGCCTGCAGGGTGCTGTAGAACATTGTGCCATGCTTAAATATGCAGAGTGAGCTTGGTTTGGTCTTCATACAATGTTGTGTTTTAGTATGACACGCATATGACTGCCGCCGCTCTTAGAATTGATTAATTATAAAATTCCCTGGGCACTTAAGAGGGCAAAATTGACCAAAAAACTTAAGCGGGAATGTAGCCTGATGAAGTCATGGCAGCGAAAGCTGGAAAAAAACAAGCTGAGGGCTCAGGTGGCAACATCAGTGACAGAGTGTGGAGGTGACGGCAGCAGCCACAGCAGCATAAGGTCAGAGAGTGGCACAATGACATTCTGGAGGTGGCAAAAACAGGAGTAGGCCACAGAGTGGCACAATGACACAGTGTGGAGGTCACGGCAGCAGCCACAGCAGCAGCATGAGGTCAGACAGTGGCACCATGACAGAGTGTGGAGGTCACGGCAGCAGCCACATCAGCAGCATGAGGTCAGGAAGTGGCACAATGACATGCTGGAGGTGGCAAAACAATAGTAGGCCACAGAGTGGCACAATGACAGAGAGTGGAGGTCATGGCAGCAGCAGCATGAGGTCAGAGAGTGGCACAATGACACAGTGTGGAGAGCACGGCAACAGCCACAGCAGCAGCATGAGGTCAGACAGTGGCACAATGACATTCTGGAGGTGGAAAAACAGTAATAGGCCACAGAGTGGCAAAATGACAGAGAGTGGAGGTGACGGCAGCAGCAGCATGAGGTCAGATAGTGGCAAAATTCTGGAGGTGGCAAAAAAAATGAGTAGGCCACAGAGTGATGGTGGTAGGCAGATGGAGAAACTATCAGCAGATGTGTGGCATCAGGCGGGTGGAGGCATCAGAATAGTGGCTGAGGCAGGTAGTTTGAACCCAGACTCATTTCTCAAAGTTTGGGTGAGGTGTCATGGCTGATGTAATCTGATGCCTAAGGCATTGATGTGTGGAACTCCTGGCCGATCCACGCCTGATTCATCTTCACATTTCCCGTGGACAAGCGGGTTCTCCCTGGCGTAACGATGGCCCCCCGCCGCACTGAACACCCGCTCTGATGCCACACTACTGGCCGGGCAGGACAGCTTCTCCACTGCAAACTTGGCAAGTTGCGGCCACGCAACCAGTTTGGCTGCCCAGTAGTCCAGCGGATCTTCTAACTGGGGTGGCAAAGAGCTGTTCATGTAGGCTACTACCTGTTGGTTTAGAGTCTGCTCCAGGTCCTGCTGCTGCTGCTAGCGACTGCCCTCCTCACTAGGCGGGTGAAGGAAGATGCTCATCAGCGACTCCAGACTTAGGTTGCTGATGATGGAGCTGATACTGTTCCTACTCCCCACCTTCCCACAGCAGCTGCGGCAGTTGTACGTGAGCGCTGAAGAACTCCCTCGGTCAGACCTGTCAGAGAAGGGATGATGCCGCACATAGGCAGCGGCCAACTGATTACGGAGGATTTCCCTATAGTATTTGAGTTTGTCCTCCCTCTCAGCAGCTGGGAAAAAGGCTCCCATTTTGGACCGGTAGCGAGGGTCCAATAGGGTGGAGAGCCAGAAGTCATCCCTCTGCCGGATGGTGACTATTCGGCTGTCACTAGCCAGGCAAATCAGCATGCTGCGGGCCATCTGCACAAGTGACTCCGAGGGGCTCCCTGCCTCCATCTCCACTGTATACTGCCACGGTGCTTGCGGGTCATCTGCCTCGTCTTCCTCATCTCCATCTACCTCCTCCAGCTGCTCCTGCTCCTCCTCTCTTGTTAACTTGTTAGAAAATCCACTAATTTCACCAGAAATTGCTTCTGCTTCAATGTCCTGCTCCTCCTCCAGTTCAGTTTTCAGCATCTGTTCCAGGACATGAAGCATTGGAATGACGTTATTCATCCCGTAGTCCTGGCGACTGACAAATAACGTGGCCCCCTCGAATGGCCTCAATAAACGGCAGGTGTCACGCATGAGCTGCCACTGGCTGATATCAAAGTTACACAGGGGAGTACTCCTGTCCGCCTGGATCATCAAAAAATCGTTAATGGCCTTTCTCTGTTCATACAGCGGTCCAACAATTGCAGGCTGGAATTCCAACGGGTGGAAACATCGCATATCAGAGTGTGTTGGGGGAGGCCGTTCTGCCGCTGCAACTCGAGGAGGGTGTTCCTGCCTTTGGAAGAAGTGCATGCACAGTTTCCTTACCATTTTCAGAATCTTCTGAAGATCGGTGGAAGACTTCAGGAACCTTTACACAACCAGATTGAACACTTGCGCCATGCAGGGCGCATGGACCATCCCTCCTCGGTGCAGCGCGGATACCATGTTACTCCCATTGTCCGTCACCATGGTTCCGATTTGCAGTTGGCGCGGAGAAAGCCACACATCAATTTGTTGTTGCATGACGCGGAGCAGTTCCTCCCCTGTGTGACTTCGTTTGCCGTGGCAAGCTAGGTGTAGAACTGCATGACACCGCTGTTCCCTACACATGTGATATGATGGAGCAGTACTTGTGGAGGCTGAGATGATGGTGGTGTGAGGAGTCGGAGTCGGCAGGAGCCGCAGTTTGACAAAGTGGAGGAGAAAGAGGCGTCTCCTGTCCAAGTTGTTGGTGTGCCTGGGCAGGAAGCACATTCACCCAGTGGGCCGTAAAGGACATGTACTGGCCCTGACCGTAGTTACAGCTCCAGATGTCCGCGCTGCCGTGCACTTTGGAACAAACGGATAAGCTCAAGGACTGGCCCACCTTCTGTTCTACATATTTATGAAGTGCTGGTACTGCCTTTTTGGAAAAGAAATTATAGCTTTAAACTCTCCATCTCGGCTCGGCACAAGCCATTAGTTCTCTGAACAGTGCAGAGTCCACCATTTGGATCGGGAGGGACTGCAGTACCAACAACTTGGACAGGCGCACGGTCAGTTTCTGCACCTTAGGATGGTTGGACGCATACTGTTGTCGCTTTGCAATCGCCTCGCTGAACGACTGCTGGCGCCATGAGTAGTGAGTAGCAGGAGCATCTGGACCGGGAGATGAAGTCAAAGAGAAACTGCTCCCTTCTGCAGAGGTGGTGGAGCCTTGACTGGCTGCAATGGCATGCGTGCCACTGGGCGCTGCTGCGGCGGCAGGATGGACCACCACATCTGAGCCACGTTTCTCCCAGGCCACCGGATGGTGACGCTACATGTGTTGACGCAGTGCTGTGGTGCCAACGTTAGCTCCCTGGCCACGCTTCACTTTCTGCCCACAGATTCTACATATACCCATATATGGCTCCTCCGGTGTCTTAGCAAGGATGCTGCCACACCGCTGAGTATCTGATTTTACCGCCAACGCTCCACGCTGAGTGACTACTACCACTGCTGCCTCGCGGAGCCCCTGTGCCGCTACTTTCTTGGACCTGCGAAACGCTTTTCTGCCCCGTGGCCGCTTGGCTCCCGCCCTCACACTGCTGCCACCCTGCTGACTCACGGCCACACAACCCACTTGTTTGCTGCACCGCTGCCTGACGCACAACCTGACGCCCTCTTCTCCTGACGATGATAAAGCCCTTGCTTCACTCAGCTCCCAAGTGCGGTCGGCTACATCATCATCTATTTGTGTTTCATCGTCACTGCTGTCCTCATCACTGTCTTGGTATGCAGAGGCTGACCCCTGACAACATGACCTCCCATGCCACTCTCCACATCTATACTTTGCCGCCTAATGCAAGAAGCAGGGATAAATTTGGGCCCCCTTTTTTCTTCGCTGCCAAGTAGCTGCTGACTGCCCTCCTCAAATTGTTCATCCTCCTAAATAGTGGCACTGAGCCTAGACCACATAGTAATCTGAGGAACCGGATTTGGGCAGAGGCGGTTGAGGACAGGTGAGGGCCGCTGACCACTGACCAGCTCCTGGGCCATTTCCAACTAAGGTTTGTGTCTGACATACCCACCAACTCTGGCTGGGGTTGTCAGATTTCATCTGGGAGGGAATTGGGTGACCTAAATCATCCAATCAAGAACCATTGGGTTGCTGAACAACACAAACGGCGCTAATACACCCGGGGAGTTCTGGCCTCACCGAGTGACCCTTGCTGCGACTCCCCCTTGCTGTGGCTGTGACCTGGCCTCTCCAGGAAAGTTTTGTGCCACTGCCACTACGCAGGTGAAGAGCCTGCCACCTCACTGTCTGACATATTGTTTTGTACTAAAATGTAAAAAGACACTGTTTGATGAAGAAATCTGTATAATGATAAATACACACCCTGTATTTGATTCCAAATGAACCCAGTAACAAGCTTGGGTAACCCTTGGATATAAATTGCCCCACAAAATGACCAGAAAAAATTTACTTGTATGTGCCGTTTAAAAACACTGTGTATTTTACTGAATATAAAAGCACAAACAGGCTTAAAGGAGTTGTCTCATTACAAGCTTTCAGCCTACTTCAAAGTGTCTGGCAGCAAAGGATTTTTGAATTCAGGGTTGTGCTTCTTGTCTGCCTCTTCTCCCCCTCTTCCCCCCCCTCCCCTCAGCACACAGACAGCTCTCCTCCATAACTTCTATACAGCAGGGGGAGGGCGAGGGGATTTGCTGCCAGAGTTAACCCTATGTGTGCCTGTCTAGGTCTGCTGCACTGTCAGCTCCACAGAGTCAGGAGACAGGAGAGGGCTGATCTATGAGTGTGGAGAGGTCTGTGAACTGTGTATGCTAATAGCAGAGCAGGGGGATATAAAATCTCCTATAAACCCCCCGCTTACCATACAAACTCCATCTCAAGCAACAACAAACAAAACCCACAGAACAGACCACATGGCAGCTGTGAAGTGTGTTACATAATCCGGATGGTGTCAGTAATACAGCAGAGCAGGAAGGGATATGAACCGTTCACATCCCCCCTGATCTGTTCTATTAGTATAGTCAAGCTGCCCCCAGACACATCATGATTAAAAGTAACACACTTCACTGCTGTCACATCTACTGACTACAGATCAACCTAATCTCTGCTCTCCTCACTCTGTGTAGAGAGCAGGAGGAAGCAGGCACACACAGGGTTAGTCCAACCAAACAGACACAGAAGCCAGAGCCCTCCCCCTCCCTTCCCTACAGAACAAACGTCGGGAGGGCTCTTGCCTGACCTTATTCAGAAACAGATGAGTCACCAACGGCACCATGAGAGAAAGATCAACGGGGCGCTAAGGTTTTTCGGGAGCGATGCACAAATACTAACGGATAACTCAAAACATAAATTTGTAATGAACATATATTCAAAAACGCTTGTTTTTTAAAGATCTTTTAATTTAAAAACCCCTCAGTAGCGAACAACCCCTTTTAAATTAAAACCCTTTTATGAAACACCCCGCAAAAAAGCTTCTTGGCGGGAAAAAAAAGTTTCTTTTTGGACCAAAACACAGAAAGCAGAACAACGCTTTAATAACCCCTGAAGTAAACCGCAAAAGAAAAAATGCTGCCAACAATTACCACTTGTACGTGTTTAAAATGGCGTTATTTAACGGTACAGAAAAACAGAAAAAATTTTAATTTAAACCCTTTGGTTTTTGAATTTTGCTACAGGCAAAATTGCTTTTTTGGCGGTAAAAAAACTTTTTTTAGTGACCACAACAGCAAAACAAACCCTTTTTTAACCCCTGGAGTAAATTGCGCAAAAAAAATGGGACCAAAAATACCCCTTGTAGCGGTTAAAAAAGGGGTGTATTTTTACGGGAAAACAAAAACAGAAAAATTGTAATTAACCCTTTGTTTAGAATAAAGCACAGGCAAATTTTTCTTTTTTGGGGGATAAAAATAACGTTTTTTTAGTAACACAACAGCAGAACAACCTAATTAACCCCTGGGTGTAAATTTCCAAAAGAAATGAGAACCAACAATAAAGTGGTATTTGGGTTGTAAAAAAACGCTGTTTTTTTTAATGAATACAACAGGAACAGGCTTAGACAACCTTGAATATTCAATGTGCTGTGAGCAGATAGAATTAAAATGTAATAGCAGCTGCATTGGACACACACTGGACTTCAGTTCCAATACCCCAACAAAATCAGAATTAGAACGTAAGAGAAGCAGTCTCTGAGACAGCTGTGACACCCCCCAAAAATCACTGTATAAAAATGAGTTCTTTATTATCAGCTGTCATAAGCAGCCGCGGCAGCACCTTCCCTACACAGTACAGTGAGAGCGGTATGAGCTCCCAGCGTCGCGCCCGGACTTGTATAGTGCGGTGACGTCACAGAATCCCGCCGGTCTCTGATTGGCTTCATCTCTGCTCATGTCATGTAGGCTATGCCTTTCTTCCTCCCAGAGTTCTTTGCCCCATGTAAAGCCATGTGCTCGCAGCCATTTTATCAATCAAAAGCACGCTTCGTTCCCGCAAAGTACCCCAAACTTCGACTTTATTCAGAACCGAAGTTTTCCTGAAATTCTAAACGAAGTCCACTACGTTAGAATCAATTCGCCCATCTCTACCAGCAACCCAAGGGTTCTTGATTGGTTGACTAGGTCATCCACTTCCTCCCAGATGAAATCTGACAACCCAAGCCAAGAGTCGGTGGGAATGTCAGACACAATTCTTAGTTGACATGGCCCGGGAACAGGTCAGCGGCCCTCACCTGTCCTCAACCCGCCTCTGTCCCGTTCGGTTCCCTCAGCCAGAGATCTACTATGTGGTCTGGGCTCAGCGCCACTATACAGCGAGGACGAACTCTTTGAGGACAGTCAGCAGCTACTTGGCAGCAAAGAGGTGGGGCAGACATCCGCTGCTTCTTGCAGTAGGTGTGAAAGAAGTGATTTGGAGAATGGCACGTGAGGTTATGTTGCAAGCAGTCAAGCTCTGCATACTGAGACCGTTGAGGAGAATAGCAGTGACGGGCAAACACAAATCGATGACGATGTAGCCGATCGCACTTGGGCTTCATCATCATCATCGGGATAAGAGGGTGTCAGCTCGCGCGTCAGGCAGCGGCGAAGCCAGTAAGTCGGTAGTGTGGCCGTGAGTCAGCAGGGTGGCAGCAGCGCAAGGTCGGGAGCCAAATGGCCACGGGGTAGAAAACCGCTTTGCAGGTCCAAGAAAGTAGCGGCACAGGGGCTCAGCGAGGCTGCAGAAAGTGAAGCGAGGCCAGGGAGCTAACGTTGGCACCATGGCTCTGCGTCAACACATGCAGCGTCACCATCCAGTGGTCTGGGAGAAACGTGTCTCACATGTGGTGGTCCATCCTGCCGCCGTAGCAACAGCAGCAGCACCCAGTGGCACGCATGCCATTTCAGCCAGTCAAGACTCCACCAACTCTGCCGAAGGGAGCTGTTTGTCTTTGCCATCATCTCCGAGTCCAGATACTCCTGCTCCTCGCCACTCATGGCACCAGCAGTCATTCAACGAGGCGATTGCCAAGAGACAACAATATGCGTCCAACCATCCTAAGGTGCAGAAGCTGACCATGCTCCTGTCCAAGTTGTTGGTACTGCAGTTCCTCCCTTTCCAAGTGGTGGAGTCTGCACCGCTCAGAGAACTAATGGCTTGTGCCGAGCTGAGGTGGAGAGTTCCAAGCCGTAATTTCTTTTCCAAAAAGGCAGCTCAGCCCTTCACAAATATGTAGAACAGAAGGTGGGCCAGTCCTTGAGCTTATCAGTTTCTTCCACGACAGTGTGGACGTGTGGAGCTGTAACTACAGTTAGAGCCAGTACATGTCCTTTACGGCCACTATTCTGATGCTGCCACCCACCTGATGCCACACATCTACTGCCAGTTGCTCCATCTGCCTCTCACCATCTTTACCAGGGACTGGAATTGCCACCCACCTCCACACTCTGTCATTGTGCCACTCTCTGATCTCATGCTATTGCTGCTGCTACTGCCGCCACCTCCACGCTCTGTCATTATGCCACTCTCTGACCTCATGCTGCTGCTGATGCTGCCACCACTTCCACACTCTGTCATTATGCCACTCTGTGGCCTACTCATGTTGCTGCCACCTTTGTCATTGTACCACTCTCTGACCTCATGCTGCTGCTGCCGTACCCTCCACACTGAGTCATTCTGCCACTCTGTGGCCTACCATGTTGCTGCCACTTCCAGAATTTGTCATTGTGCCCCTCTCTGACCTCATGCTGCTGCCGTCACCTCTACACTGCGTCATTCTGCCACTTTGTGGGCTCCTGATGTGGCTGCCACCTCCACACTGTGTCATTGTGCCACTCAGTGGGCTCCTGATGTTGCTGCCACCTCCATAATTTGTCATTGTGCCACTCTCTGACCTCATGCTGCTGCTGTTGATGCCGGCACCTCCACACTCTGTCATTGTGCCACTCTGTGGGCTCCTGATGTTGCTGCCACCTCCAGAATTTGTCATTGTGCCACTCTCTGACCTCATGCTGCTGCCAACTGACCGCGGTCTCACTGGAACACCCAGTGGTCTCCTAATGCTGTTTCCACCCTCCACCACTCTAAGACGTTGCCACTATGTTTGGTTTTCCCCTTCTTTTCATCTGTCAGAAGGAATGAACAGGATCAGGATTGTCTGATGATTAGCTAGCCAAAAGCAGGAGTGGATACAGAACACAGAAGACATGCAAATATCCAATTTACTGGTCATCTCTGTTTTGGATCAACTCTTGTTTGTTTTTGGCTTTAGCAATGCTGATGGATTATTGACCCATTGAAAGCGGACACTGACGGATGAACAGAAGGGCAAAAAAGATCAGTGAAGTCAATGCAAATTCACTGCCGACACCCTCTCCATTCTTTTGGGTGGTTTCTACATGTATCAGTGTTTAACAGAACAGGTTCTTCCATAATCTGTGGAATCATCTGATGTTGTTGAAAAAGGAGGGCGCTCTTTGACGTTATAGTAGGATCTTGGCTTTCAGCTCGGTTCTTTCAAGCTGGCGCTGATGTTACCTTGTCAGGCTGCATTCCTGCTTCACTTGCATATTTGAGCATGGTACAATGTTCTACAACACCCCATAGGCCCTCTACAGCCAGGAAATAGCTGTTTTTTTAATGTGATTCACCGCAAATAAATTCAGGTCGAAACGATTTTTGTCGGAAATTTCGCCGAACTCGACGAATCGAATTTTTGAGAAATTCTTCTATCTCTAATTACAGACTGTTGTAAAAAAAAGATGAAGATTCCATGGCAGACATGGGCATGGCTCAATTTTTTTCTGTTACTGTCATTAATTTCTACACAAGTTAATTTTTTTTAAAAGAAAATGGAAAAATATTTTGTCATGAATAAAATATGGTTATTAAGAATTTTTCAGATCACCGTGTTCTTGCTTTCGTTACATTTTACACAGCATCCCAACTTTTTAGAATTGGGATGCTACACAAAATAAAATGAAGAAAAACATATTAATTTCAGGAAAAGAACACAATGCAGAATCAATATACTACGAACATAGGTAAAAGGCAATAAACCTATGTGTGTGGAAAACAGTTAACTGTGTATTGTCATTATGGTGAAAATGCTGTGTTCATTAAAAGGTTAAATATGCTCCCAGTAGCAATGTTATCTTTGCTTTCTCAGTAAGCACTGGTTAAGCTATTTGGCTTCTTGCAAGGCACAAATGTAAGAAACGTCAAGTAAAGTGTGTTCAATCTATGGATATGTCTCTGTAGGATCAATATTAATTAAAATGCGACCAAAGGTCTTTAATCACTTTGTGTTGCTTTATGATATACATGCAAAACTGCTTGAACACTGAGCAGCCAGGGAGCTTGGAGATTGAAAAAGTTTAACAGTTGATCCTTATCAAAAGTTTCAAAACATTCAACTTCTTAAAGCTATGCTAAAAGATTTTTAGTTGAAAGGGTTTTCTCATCAGGCTGTTTCACAGAGCCTGCACTTCACAGCAAGCTTATGGGTCACACTTTACTGCTGGTCTGCAGCAGTAACTGACATTTCAGCTCTGCTGTTGCTAGTCGAGCCTGTTGGATGGACATTGCTGATGGAGAGGTTTTAACAGCTACAGAGCTCTACAGGATTAAAGTCTGTCTGTAAGAAAATTAAAAGAGCTCCTTTATTGCTGATAAAACAAAGAATGAAGTGATGTCACCATCTCGGCCAGGGCTACTAGAGCAGCGAAAGGTGGTTGGCAGCCTAGGAAATCTTATGCAAACAAGATGGAGATAAGAATTGCTCTAACACTGAAAGGAAGCAAAATCAGAAAAGTAATGTATTTGGTAATAGTCTTTATTTACCAGTAATGATAATGAACACAATGCAGTTGTAACATATACAGTAATACCACACAGTGGGGATAATAAACATAGTTATTTATTATACCTTTTTATCATAACATAATACATATTGTTTATACCTTCAATTTTACTATTTCTACTGTTTTTACTATGGGTTTATTTAAAAAAAAAATATATAAAAACTATACCACATTAAACTTTGTGAACCTGAACTAAAGGCTACAGAAAAGGAAACTTGTGCTACTTAAAAGTGAACATACTAAACTAAATACTGGAAGCATGCTATAATTAACCAAAAAAATGGTGTTCAGTGATTTTGGTGCCAATGACATCTGAATGGTTTTATATTGTTTATGGTGCTATTAAAGAATATGACTTCGGTTATTATTTTAGTTACAACTAATAAGTAAACAGTCTACATCATACAAAAAAGAAATATCTAACAATAACAGGAAAAAGTTATGTATAGTTTGATTAGGTAATGCAATACTAATTAGTAGAGATGGGCGAATCGAATCTAACGAAGTGGAATTCGTTTTGAATTTCAGGAAAACTTCAGTTCTGCACGAAGCCGAAGTTTAGGGTGATTCGCGGGAACGAAGCGTATTTTTTATTGGTTAAATGGCCGCGAGCACATGCCGTTACATGGGGCAGAGAACTCTGGGAGAAAGAAAGGAACACCCTCGATGACATGTGCAGACATGAAGCCAATCAGCGACCGGCAGGCTTCTGTGATGTCACAGCCATATAAATACGGACGCCATCTTAAACTCTCACACTTCTCACTGTGTGTCCTGTCATGAGCATCTTGCTGCTGCTGCTGCAGCACTATATTGAACTCGTTGTAAAACAAACTCATTTTCAGCGACTGGGGGAAAGACATAACAGTGTGTGTCATTTGCACACTTGTTATTTAACCAGCATTATTATTTAGTTTTATTTTCTGGGGTATTCTCCCTAAAGTCCAGGGTGGGTGTACTTCTGTCCCATATACGTCTCAATTCCATTTGGTTATTCTGTTAGGTATTGAATACCGAAGGCTAAATCTTACCCCTTGATTGTGGGTTAATTTGCACTAAAATACAGGGTGTCTTTTCTTATTTTGTCCCATATACGCCTAAATTACATCTGTTTTTTTTCTGTAGGGTATTTCATACCCAAGGCTCAATTTAACCTCTTGATTGTGCGGTAATTTGGACTAAAATTCAGGGTGTCTGTATTTTTTGGTCCCATATATGCCTAATTTACATTTGTTTTTTCTGTACGATATTTCATACACAAGGCTTAATTTAACTTCTTGATTGTGGGGTAATTTGGACTAAAATACAGGGTGTCTGTATTTTTGGTCCCATATATGCCTAATTTACATCTGGTTTTTCTGTAGGGTATTTCATACCCAGGGCTTAACTTAACCTCTTGATAGTAGGGTAATTTGGACTAAAATACAGGATGTCTGTACTTTTTGGTCCTTTATATGCCTAAATAGCATCTGGTTTTTCTGTAGGGTATTTCATACCCAAGGCTTAATTTAACCTCTTGATTGTGCGGTAATTTGGACTAAAATACAGGGTGTCTGTATTTTTTTGTCCCATGTACGCTTAATTTACATCTATTTTTTCTGTACGATATTTCATACCCAAGGCTTAATTTAACTTCTTGATTGTGAGGTAATTTGGACTAAAATACAGGTTGTCTGTATTTTTGGTCTCTCGTACACCTAAATTACATCTGGTTGTTCTGTACGGTATTTCATACACAAGGCTTAATTTAACTTTTTGATTGTGGGGTAATTTGGACTAAAAAACGGGGAGTCTGTATTTTTTGGTCCTATATACGCCTTAATTACATCTGGTAGTTCTGTACAGTATTACATACACAAAGCTTAATTTAACCTCTTGATTTTGGGGTAATTTGGACTAAAATACAGGGTGTCTGTATTTTTTGGTCCCATATATGCCTAATTTACATTTGGTTTTTCTGTACGATATTTCATACCCAAGGCTTAATTTAACCTCTTGATTGTAGGGTAATTTGGACTAAAATACAGGATGTCTGTACTTTTTGGTCCTTTATGTGAATAAATAGCATCTGGTTTTTCTGTAGGGTATTTCATACCCAAGGCTTAATTTAACCTCTTGATTGTGCGGTAATTTGAACTAAAATACAGGCTGTCTGTATTTTTTGGTCCCATATACGTCTAAGTCACATCTGGTTTTTCTGTACGATTTTTCATACACAAGGCTTAATTTAACTTCTTGATTGTGAGGTAATTTGGACTAAAATACAGGTTGTCTGTATTTTTTGGTCCCATATACGCCTAATTTACATCTGTTTTTTCTGTAGGGTATTTCATACCCAAGGCTTGATTGTGGGGTAATTTGTAGTGTTGAGCGATTATTATCGACAAAGTTGAAATCGGCACAGATTTTATGTTGATCGAAATTTTTAGATCATGCGGTAATTTAGGTTAAAATCTGTGCATCATCTATTAAGATCGCCCATTTTCGCGCTATCCTGTCATTTTCTGAGGCGACCAGCAAATCAGCTATGACCTAGACCAAGGGTGAGATGTGTGTGCGACGTCATGACTGAGATATGTATGGATTTAGCGATGTGTCTGGAAAAAATCACAATCAGACCTCGTTTTACATAGAACAAGCCTCTTCCTGTCAGCCTCAGTAACCCAGCGTCTCAGAGCAAAGACGTGCGCTCTTCTTGTGTCCAAAACAGCATCAGCAAAATTAAATCTATTTGCTTCACACAGAGAAAGCTCTACTGTTAGCTGTGATTCTACAACTTAGTAAGATTAGAGTGATTGACAGACATTTTATGTATGTATACTAGGTAGAGAATTTAAAAAGGATCATCTACCGCTGTAAAGTCACGATTGGAACAGAGGGGTGGCCCTCCGCGGCGAAAACAGCACAGAGATTCTATAAAGAATACTGAAAAGTTAACCCAAGACTTAGTGTAGACATTACACTGTCAATAGCTTTAAATTATTAACTAGATTTCTATTGAAATATTATCTGGATAATGGGCAGCCTGAACTTTATATAGGATACCCATCTTTTTCTAGTAACTGCAGGTCCACTTTGATTAGGGTGCAAAACACCACTTTAAATTTATCAGAATCCATTTCAGACAGGTTTTCATTTCAATTTTGCCAATGCATCCACCTTCACTCTTGTTGATAATATCCACCTGTGCAGTTAAATTAGAATCCAGCAATTTTTGTAGTCCATCCACAGGGTTGATAGGTGCCCAAAAAATAACCTTTTATATCCGAATAACATTACAGATACGTGTTATATTGCACTTTGCCCAGTCCCAGATTTGTTGATAGATGCCAACGTTGTGAGAGTTAAATTTTAAATCCAGCAATTTTCTGTAGTTACCACAGGTGAATTGATAGGTGCCAAAAAAACCGTATTTATTATCCGAATACATTACAAGATACGTGTTTTTTTATTACTTTGTGCACTACAGCTTTTTCATTGAGTTAACCTTGCACTTAATGTGACACAACTGCAATTTTGTAGTCACCACAGTGAATTGAAAGGTGCCAAAAACTACCACTTTATTATCCGAATTAATTTCAGATATTGTTTTTTGACTTTGGGCAGCACACAGCTTTGTTCAATTGAGGCACCTTGCACTAAATGGAATCACAACAATTTTTGTAGACACCACAGTGAATTCGAAAGGTGCCAAAAATTAAGTTTACCCTATTATTATCCTGAATACATTACAGATACGTGTCTTTTTAGGCACATTTTGCCCAGTTCCAGATTTGTTGATAGAGCAACCTTCGCAGTTTAAATTTGAGAATACCAGCAATTAGTGTAGTTACACCACAGTGAAATAGATAGGTACAAAAATACCTAATAATAATCCGAATACAAATACAGATACGTGTTTTTTTGACTTTGGCGCACTACAGCTTGTTCATTTGAGCCACCCTTGCACTTAAATGTTAATAACTGCAATTTTTGTAGTCACCACAGTGTGAATTGATAGGTGTCAAAAATACCCTTATTGTAATCCGAATACATACAGATACGTGTTTTTCTTGCAACTTTTGCCCCAGGTCCCAGATTTGTTGATAGAGCCACCTTTCCAGTTAAATTTGAATCCATCAATGCGTGTAGTTTACCACAGGTGAATTGAATAGGTTCCAAAAAATAACCTTTTATTATCCGACAACATTACAGATAACGTGTTTTTTTGACATTTGGCGCACTACAGGTTTGCGTTCATTGAGGCACGACCTTGCACTTAATTGTTGAAATACAGAAATTTTTGTAGTCACACAGGTGGAATTGAAAGGTCCAAAAATACCTGTATTATCTCCAACAGAAATAAAACACAACAAAAAAATATTTAAACTGAAAAATAAAAAAGAAAGAAAGGCAAAAAAAAAATACATTTCAGATACGTGTTTTTTCACTTTGGCCGCAGCTCACGTTTGTTGATATATCTAGCTTTTTGCATTAAATACATAAATACAGCAATATTGTAGTCACCACAGGTGAAACTTGATAGTTGGCCAAAAAGTACCTTTATATCCGATCACATTTCAGATACGTGTTTTTTTACACTTACTGGCGCAGGCCACTTTGTGATAAATCTACTTTTGCAGTTAAAGTTTTGAATTACAGCAATTTTGTAGTCCACCACAGGTGACATTGATAGGTTGCTAAAAACACCTTTATTATCCAAACATACATCTTCAGATACGTGTTTTTTTCACTTTGAGGGCGCAGGCCAGCTCTTGTTGATAGATCTACTTTGCAGTATATATTTGAATCCAGCAATTTTGTTTGATTTGAGGGATTGAGAATAGCTGTATTTGCCGTCTCACTACTTAATAAAGAGACTTTCCCAAAACTCTTCCATACCTTCTCAAATTTTTATATTTTTCTGAACATGGAGCAAAATTCAGGTGTTAAGCGGTGCAAAGAGAGGGGGGTAAGGACATGGAGGTAGAGGAACGAGAGAAAGGTGCTCCCTTCCAGTGCTGTGGCGACCCTACGCATGCCAGCGGATCGTCCCAGTTGCATGACCCGTCATGCCTGTCATCGCTGGTCAGGGCCCTGTGAATCTCATAATGAACATCTGTCCTTCAGCTGGTTAATGCAACGCGTGCATCCAGCAAGTCTTACCATCCTCTCCTCACCATTCACGGCCACAAATGTTCCGTGCATTCAGCATCACCAGTCATCCTTCCAACATCGCAAGACAAGCCCGAAATGTCAACTCGAGTACCACCACTATGGGATAATCCTTTTCTGAAGACCTCTTTGATGACAAAAATGCGGTTGGTGGGTCAGAAGCGCATGTAAAAAGATCAAGGAGGCCCAAAAGAGGATGATTTCTCTGCTCTGACACCCAGTTACTGATGCCATCAGAGGAGGAGAAGAGAAGCTCAGCAAAAATCCGCAAAAATCCTGCGCGCTTCCGGCAACTGCCTTATAGTCCCCTCTGGCATGACAGCCCGCACTCTTGATGCAGAATGATCAGACGACGAAGTCACCTTTGCTTGATGATGAATGAAGACGACATTGCGATCCATCGTGGGCTTTTCAGCTGGAAATTTGCTTGCAAGCGCATCATCACTGGACGAGGAAGGAAGATGATGGGGTAGTGTCAGTAATGGTTTCCGCGCCTCAAAAAGAGAGGGCGGTCCGCAGAATTCCGGTGAGATTATGAAGTCCGCGCAGCCACTACGGTCGAGCCCAAACCCCGCTCCTCGCTTATCGCCGCAAAAAGGTCCAGGACCCCCTCAGCCTGGGCCTTCTTTGAGCAAAGCCTCTGATTCACCCAGCGATGACATAAGCCGTGCCTTTGCCATAAACGCAAAGTAGATGGCAAAGAACCTTATGTGGTTAACCCCACCAACATGTCTAGTCACATTGCATCGAATGACAGGGAGCTGAAATGAGAGGCAACACTTGGCCAAAAAAGGACCAGACCGAGCGCCAGGCCTCCAACCACTGTCCACAAATCACCCTCTGTCTCCGCCTCCTCCTCCATACCGCCACCACCAAGCGTTCCTCACGTGCCCATGTTCACTCAGAGATCATAGAACGTATCATCCTCCGATTCACTGAGCCTCCACTGTCGCCCAACGTAACCACCATCACCACCAGAGACCCATCCTAACCCCTTCTCTCACTCCGCCAGTTTTGAAAACGCGACCTGCACGCCGTACAGCGTGCCATTCATAAGCGCTCAGCCTTCTGCTTCCAGTCTTGGGAGCAGAAGGAAACACTGTTTAAACCAACCATCCCCAAAGCACAAAAGCTTTGGCCTTGGAAATGTTTTGCCTTTCCGTCTGGTGGACACAGTATGGGTTTTCCCACCCACGAGTCCAATAGCCCTTTGCCTTCCCCCAATACACAGACACATGCCGAGCAGGGCATTTCTTTTGCCAGAAAAAGCCGTCCCTGCCCTGGCCAGCCACGGTCATCTAAAATTTCAAGCGCGTTGTCTGCCATCTGTGGCCGGAAAGTCCATCTGACCACCTGACCCATGGAACTAGTAGGCACGGCCAAGGAAGCCTATATCCTGTGACAGCTCACTGGGTGAGCTGGAGCGGGTGGATGTCTCTCCAGTCTACGGCGCAACCGGCTCTTCAAAAACCGTCAGTGGAATGGTGGAATGGATTATTTCCCGCAAGGTCCTCTGGGTGCATCCCGAGTGCCCAGAGAAACAGGCCGTGTTGAAATTAATCTGTCTCTTGGAGACCGTCCACACACAGGTCAAGGAGCTGGTGGAATGGCTCTCCGCAAACAAGACCCGAGCGCTGCTGGTGTGCCAAGAACCCTTTGCCAGGTCAAGGCGAGTGCGATAACGGGCGAAATCCTGCTGGCCGTCCCTTAAGATACTGGGTAGGCCCTAGAGCACATCCCTTGCGTGGCACATGTCATGACAACCTTTCGTCCATGAAATTTCTAAAGGATGCTACCCGGGTCTGGACTGCGCCTGCTGAGGAAGGCTCCCAAGTTCTAAGTTCACGCACGTTCCGCCGAATCGCCTTCCTGCTTCCGTCCCGCCTCGGCCTCCCCGTCAACCGCTCATTGTTGAAGTGCAACACGCTGAATTCCACCCTCTCACATGCTCAGCGATATGTTGCGAGCAGCGCAATGCCAATTACAGCAGTACAGAAGTAGACACATGGCTTAGAAGCAGTGGTGCGGACCTCTTTGGGTGTTATCCACCGAGAGTGGAGGCTATGTGAAAGAGCTCTGCACCATCCTTGCCAGTTTTGAAAAGCCACCAAAATGGTCATTGCGGACAATGCCCTTGTGCACATATGCATTGTGGTGATCGTTAGTTCTGGAACGAAAATACGTTGGACACTCTGAAACAACAGGTCCCCCAGCAGCGGAGGAGGAGACCGTACACAGATGCGGACAAGGAGCCTATCTCTCCGTCATATCCACAGTGCCTGACAGTTTCACAATTTCATCGGTCCTTCATTAGGCAGTGGTTCTGTGTCCAGAGCTAGTGCAGGTGGCGCATCAGCCTCAGGGTGCATCATCACAGGCCAGTCAGGGCTGGTGTTGAAACTGCGTGCTGGAATCGTCTCAACACCGATGTTTTTGTATGATGTTCACGGACCCAATAACTTCTGGTATCCCAACAATGGACGAATTTCTGAGCTCGCTCTCCACGCCATAGATGTGTGGATCCTGCCAGCAGCCACGTCATATCTGAGCGGTCAACCTACACACAGCTGGAGGAGTCATTACATGACAAACGCATCCGCTTTCCACAGATACATGTGATCGTTTGACTTTCATCAAGATGAATCAGTGCATAGATCTCTGAAGATTTTTGTGGCCGCCAAATTGCCGCGGAATCACCGATTAGTTTTGCCGGTCTACTTCCACGATTCCTTTCAAACAGAAATGAGTGTCCTCTTGAAAACTTTTTTTTTTTTAAAATGATCATTTCTCTTACTAGCAGTTTTTATTCTCATTTTCCCAACAGTTCATTTTGCTGGTTTTGCTGTGAGGAGACGTACAATAGACATGCAAAAAAAGGTTTCATGACCACACATATTCCATTTACTCACTTTAATCTAAGAATTTTTGTTCGCATTGTCAATGGTTTTGAGGTCATGTTGCTAGTAGAAATCAGCTATAATTTATGTCCTTTGAGAAGACAGAAATGTGGGCTTTTAAGTGCATTTCTCCCTCAGACAATTTTAATAGTGGCTGAGAATGTCATATTTTATAATTTTTTTGGGGTCCATGTTGCTGTGAGATACAGCAATTAATCATGGTCCTTTGGAACAGAAATGTGGCTTTTAAGTGACATTTTCTCCCTCCAATTTTTAATAGAGTGGCTGAGAAAGTCATATTATACAATCTTTTGGGGTCATGTTGCTGTGACAGATTACAGTCAATAAACAATAGGCCTTCTCTTGGAACAGAAATTGGCTTCTAAATGGCAATTCTCCCTCACAAATTTTTAACAAAGTGGCTGAGAATCATTTTTAATACAATTAACTCTCTTTGGATCAAAGCTGCTCTCGAAATGCAGCAAACTATACTATATGGTCCAATTATAAAAAAAAAATGTTGTTCTTCTAACTAGACATTTTGTTCTCACACATTAGTCCAAAAGTGGCTTCAAGGGTCTGCTTTGACTTTTTGGGGCATTTTTCTGTAGACATGCGATCAATACACAGTTCCTATTATAATTTTTTTTTTGTTTCTACAGACCATCTTTGTTCCTTCACAATTGTCCAAATGGCTCAAGGGTCATGCTTTGAATATATTTTGGGGGCTCTTTTGTGCTGATGAAATGCAGCTAAAACTACAGTCCTATTATAAAAAAAAATGTTTGTTATCTAACAGACATTTGTTCTATCACAAAATTTGTCCAAAGCAAGAGGCTCAAGGGTCACTGCTTTAGAATTTTTTGGGGGCATTTTGCTTGTGACATGCCAGCATATACTTCAGGTCCTATTATAAAAAAAATGTTGTTTCTAACAGAACAATTGTTCTTCACAATGGTCAGAGTGGCTCAAGGGTGATGGATGGTTGCCTGTCCAAAACAGGAAATAGGTAGGACATTTGTTAATGGACCACTTATTACAAAATGAACTTACTTTTTTGCAAGATTATTCACTAACATAGTGCAATCAATCCTGTATAATAGACAACCACATTTAATACAATGAAAAAAAAGAGAAACAATGACAATGGTGGGATTCCATCCTATTTTAAAAAATGTGTGTTTATTCTAGAATAAACTATAAAAAACTTTTCATGGTACAAAATACTTGGTAAAAAAATTCTCTGAATTGTACAAGGGTAGGTAGCAGGGAAAACTTGACCAATGAGAGGGTTATTCAGCAGACATGTAGAATGGAGCACGAGACAGAGAACAAAGTACAGAGACAATTTCCTCCAGCACTTGCAGTAAAATAGAGAAAAAGAATCCAAAGAAAAGTCACCCAGATTGTAAACAGAGCGTTAACCACCAGGATTTCCAAGTGAAGCTCAATTGGTTCGCACTCATACGGAGGGGCAAAGCGCTACCCAGGAAAGGACAGTATATGTCCATTGAAACAAAATGGTGTTGAAAGACTCCTTTTTTCCAGCACTTTTTAATCTGGGTCCTGCAGGTTTTGTGGCTCATGCTGGTGGCCCAGACGAGGGGATAGTCCAATGTCCCAGTGAAACTAAAATGGGTTGGTTTGAAAAGACTCCATTTTTCCGGCACTTTTTAATCTGGGGTCATGCAGGTAGGTGTGTGAGCATCATGCTGAGTGGCCCAGGACAGTGTATAGATCAATGACCAGTGACCAAAATGGTGGTTGAAAGACTCCTTTTATCCGGCACTTTTTAATCTCTGGGGTCCCATGCAGGTTGGGGCGTCAAGCGTGGCCCCAGGACAGGGATAAGAGGACATATGATCCAGATGAAACTAAATGGTGGTTTGAAAGACTCCTTTTTCCGGCACTTTTAAATTGGGGGTCATGCAGTTTTGGAGGGCTCATGCTGTTACTCCATGACAGGTGACAGTATATGACCATGAAACTAAACATGGTTGGTAAAAGACCTACGCTTTTTTCCGCAACTTTTTTAATCTGGGGGTCATGCAGGATTTGGGCTCATGCTGCATTCCAGGACGGGATATTCAATGTCCAAGTTAAAAGTAAAAATGATGGTTCAAATCATACTGCCTTCCTGGCACTTTTTAATTTGTGGTTTCATCAGCAGTTATAAGGGTCAAGCTGTGGTGCAAGACTGGGATTGTGTATGAATGTGTGATTTTTTCTTGGCTTTTAATAACCTAAGTGTTGTTGCCTAAGATTGTATCACGTTGCCATTATTACTGGTTGTTGGATGTTAAATTCCAGCTTCTCCACCCTGTTTGGGTGTATGGAAATGAAGTGTTGAGTGTGCTCTCCCATAGACTTTAAAAAATTTTCATCGATCATAACCTACCATCGACCAATCGACTATCTTGTCGAAGATGGTTCGACATTCGACCTTGGCAGGCCCGATGTCGATGCGCGAGCCAACTTAATTCGCGTCAACACAAGTAAATTTGGACAAAAATACAGGGTTGTCTGTATTCTTTTGGTGTCCAACCAATACCCTAAAAATAGCATCTCTTCTTTCTGTAGGGTACATTTCACAAGCAACAAAGGCTTAATTTAACTTCTTGATTGTGGGGTACAATTGGACTAAATTACAGGGTTTCTGAATTTTTGTCCCACGTACACCTAATTAACGATGTTTTTTTCTGTACGATATTTCTCATACACAATGCTTCTCTAATTAACTTCTTGATTGTGGGTAATTTGGACAAAAATATGGGTGGTGTCTGTAATTTTTGGTCCTATATACGCCTAACAATTACATCTGGTTGTGTTCTTTTACGGTAATTTCATATACAAGAGCTTAAATTAACTTCATATGAGTGGGGTATTTGACTAAAATATCGGGAGTCTGTATTTTTTGGTCCTATATAACACCAAAATTACCATCTGTTTTTTTTCTGTAGGTTAGTTTCAATACAAAGGCTTAATGTTAACCTCTTGATTTGGGGTAATTTGGACTAAATACAGAGAGTGTCTGCGTATTATTTTTGTCCTATATATCGTCCTAAATAGCATCTCTTCTTTCTGTAGGGTATGTTCACAACAAAGGCTTAAATTACTATCTTGAATTGTGGTGTAATTATGGACTGAATAGATACAGGTGTCCTGTATTTTTTGGTCGCCACGTTACACATAATTTACACTGTTTCATTTTCTAGTCTCACTATTTCATACACAAGGCTTAATTTAACTTCTTGACTTGTGTGGCGGGTAAATTTGTGAGTAAAATATGGGGTGATCCTGTATTTTTTGCTGATGCCCATGTACGCCTCAGATTTACATGTTTTTTCCGTACGATATTTCATACGCAAAATGCTTAATTTAACTCTCTTGATTGTGGGTAATTTGGACTAAAAAACGGGGAGTCAGTAATTTTTTCAGTCTCTAATATACGCTTAATTACATCTGGTAGTTCTGTATCAGTATTACACATACACAAAGCGTAAATTTAACCTCTTGATTTTGGGGTAAATTGGATCTAAATACTAGGGTGTCTGTATTTTTTTGGTCCTATAAACAGCCCAAAATTACATACCCTGCTTGTTCTTATACGGTTTTTCATACACATGGTTTTGAAATTTTAACCTCTTTGAGTTTGGTAGTAATTTGGAGTGAAATACAGGACGTCTGTATTTTTTTTTTCTGCCCCATGTACCGTCTAAATCTTACATCTGGTTTTCTCTGAATAGGTACTTTATACCCAAGGGTAATTTAGCCTATTGTTTGTGGGTAATATTTGGAGTAAATTAAGGGGGTGTGTATGTTTTACCTCCATCATACGTCTGAATTTCATCTCATTCATTCTGTAGGTATTTTTAATACCAAGGTTAATTATTTCTCCTCTTCGTTTTGTGCGGGGAATTTGAGTCAATTCCAGGTGTGTGTATTTCTGCGGTTTTTCGGCCACATACATGCCTGAAATCCATCAACTTCAGACCGGTGGCCGGTATTTTAATCTGAGGCCGAAGAGTTCATTTATTCAACTTTTTTGTGGACGAAATGCTTGTGCTCAAATCCAGTGTTATGTGTATTTCAGCCCCTACAAATACATCTCAAATCCAACCACTCCAGTCTCCTAGAGGATAATGCTATCTGTGGGACAACAACAGATGATTTTTTCATATTGATGTGATTCTTAAATACTGATACATTATAGCCCCCCAAAAGAGTCTGAAGAGTATGTCATACAGTAATTTTTTCTGCATTGACCGTCAATATTATTTTGCATTTCTTTGATTCTTCCTTCAGTGTCCGCTTTCCAATGGTCAATAATCCATCAATTGCTAAAGCCAACAACGACACAGATTTGAATCCCAAAAATAAGTAAATGGAATATTTTGCAATGTCCCCCCTTCTGTGTTTTGTATCCACTCCTTCTTTTGGCTACCTACACATCCTGACAATCCTGAAACAGAACAAAGGACACATGGTCATAACTAGCATTAATTCTTCTCTGAAACACAATCGGTTGGTTTGTCCCTTTTTATTCCTGTGACAGATTAACAGAATGGGAAAACCAAACATAGTGGCAACGTCATAGGGGGGGAGTGTTGGAGGGTGAAACAGCATAGGAAAAACCACAGGAGATGTCACGGATAGAGTAGTCCAGTTGGGCAGCAGCATGAGTAGGCCACAGAGTGGAACAACTGACAGATTGTTGAATTGGCAGCAGCATGAATTAGTCCCCAGAACAGCACAAGTACACATGTGGAGGTGGTGGCAGCAACAGCAGCAGCATCAGGCCGAGAGTGGCACACATGTCATAATTTTGAGGTGGCGGCTGCAGGCGATCAGACATAATGAGGAGGTGGCAGTTAACAGCAAACATCAAGCCAGAGATTACATGGTGACATTGAGCCCTGGAGATGACAGCAGCATGAGGAATTTGATGGTGAGGTGACAGCAGCATCAGAACCTACATAAATGGTCCAGTTGAAGAGTGGGGAGGTGGAGGTGTCAATACACAGTCCCTGGTTAAAAAAAAGAAAATTTTTGGGTGGGGGTGGTAGAAGGAGCAGCTGCAGCAGATGTGAGGTGGAATAGGTTGGTAGGTCAAGCAACATAAAAGTAGCTGAGGCAGGTACAAAAGAATCCATGTTCAGGTCAGCTCCAGTGTAGTCTCTGCTTGTCTTGTTGGGTACCTAAATCACCTAGGAGGAGAAGAGAAAGCTGCTCATCACCAACTCCAGACTCTGGGTTGCTGCGCTGATGGAGTTGGTATTGCTCGTAACCCCCATGCCCCACATATGCTATCGCCCGTGGCAATGGTACACCATTGAGTGCTGATGTACCACCCGTTCAGACCTGCTATGAGGAATAACCATGGCAGCATGATAGAGACATCGGCCAACTGACTATATGATTGTCTCTATAGTACTTGAGTTTTTCCTCAGGGGTGCGGGGGGGGGGGGTGTGGGGGGACTGTCTTGGTAGGTGAAAGAACAATGCCCCCATTTGGGACCGGTAACGAGGGTCCCCAAGAGGTGCTTGTAAGAGCCAAATGAGTCATCCTTCTTCTGGATGGTGACGTATTCAGTCTGTCTTTTAGCCATGCAAATCAGCAATAGCAGCGAGCCATCTGCACAAGTGACTCTGAGTGACGCCCTGCCTCTATCTCCAACGTATACTGCCACTGTGTTTCTGGGTCATCTGCCTCGTCTTCCTAATCCTCCGGCTGCTCCTGCTCCTCTCCCGTCACCTGAATAAAAAAAACACTCATTTCGCCAAACACTGCTTGTGCTCCAGTAGAAAAAAGTAAAAAATCTGGCCAGCACTGAAGTCATATATATCAATAACCAAGATAGCCAAATGCATTAGAGCATCCATAGGTGAGGCAGCCAAACCTCACTTCCAGTAGTCATGAAAGATGAAATTGCGGACGTCAGCATAAAAGGCTTCTTTAATGAAGAATCAAAAGTACAAACAGGTGCAACGTTTCGGCTCAAAAAGTGATAGCAGAGCCTTTGTTGTATATGTGTCAATCACTACTATTACTGTTTTTGATTGGATCTTTTATCACTAGCTATATTAGGATTGTTCGATTATTGGATAACACTAATGTGGGTGTATACTATTGATTTGTATATATTATGATGTCATTAGCACAGTAATCATACTTGAAAAAGGCTCTGCTATCACTTTTTGAGCCATAACGTTGCACCTGTTTGTACTTTTGATTCTTCATTAAAGAAGCCTTTTATGCTGACGTCCGCAATTTCATCTTTCGTGCTTGTGCTCCAGTGTCTTCCTCCTCCTTCAGTTCAGCCCCCTCATATGGCCGTGAGATGTAGTCGCCATGTCTCCAGTCCCCTGACCAAACAGATTTTGCAGCATCTGTTCCAAGACATGAAGCAGTTGAATGACGTTATTCTGTGCAAACGACAGGTGTCCGGCATGAGCTGCCACTGGCTGATATAAAAATTACACAGTGGATCCCTGTCCCCTTGGATCATGAAGAAATCATTAATGACCTTTCTCTGTTCATAGATTTCTCCATGTTTTGCCCTGTTCATCGATTTCTCCCTGTTTTGCCCTGTTCATCGTTTTCTCCCTGTTTTGCCCTGTTTATCAATTTCTCTCTGTTTTGCCCTGTTCATAGATTCTCTGTTTAGTTCAGCTCAATGAGGGTGTGCTTGGTGGTGTAGAAATGTCTAAAGCGCTTGCAAAGTTTCCTGGCCAGTTCTCTGAACGGTGCATAGTCCACCACTTGAAAAGGGAGGGACAACAGTACCACCAACTTGGACAGGAGCAAGGTCAGCTTCTGCACTTAGGGATGGCTACATGCATACTGCTGTCTCTTGGCAATCGCCTCGAAGAACGACTGCTGGCACCATGAGTGTCGAGGAGCAGGAGCATCTGGACCGGTAGATGATGTGAAAGACATGGGAGGCGTGCCACTGGGTGCTGCTGCTTTGCTGTGACAGGATGGACCACCACATTTGAGACACGTTTCTCCTAGGCCACTGTATGGTGACGCTGCATGTTGATGCAGGGCTGTGGTGCCAACGTTAGGTCCCTGGTCACACTTTACTTTCTGCCCACAGAGTCTACTTTAAGCCATGTTCGCCTCCTTTGGTGTCATGTAGAAAAACTGCCACACCGCCGAGTAGGTGATATTACCACCAATGCTCTGCACTGACTGACTGTAACCGCCCCTGCCTCGGTGAGCCCGTGCGCTGCTACTTTCTGGGACCTGCAAAGTAGGTAGTCTAAATCGCAGCTGTTTGCCTCTCGACCTCGCACTGCTGCCACCCTGCTGACTCCCAGCCACACTACCAACTTGGCAGCTACGTCACTGCCTGATGCGCAAACTGCCACTCTCTTCTCCCGCTGCTTATGATAAAGCCCGTAGCTTTTTTATAATGTAATGTCTGGTTTATCTGTGCTTATAACCTCTATATTGTAAAGTGCTGCGAAATATGTTGGCGCTATATAAATAAAGATTATTATTATTATAGTAGGATCTTAGCTCTCAGCTCAGTTCTTTCCAGCTGGCGCTGACATTACCTTGTCAGACTGCGTTCCCACTTCAGTTATTTGGTCAGTTTTGCCCATGTAACTGCCCAGACAAGTGAAGTGTGAAGCGATTCTATAAGCGGTGCTTGTCATCTGCATGTCATACTAAAACCAAAAGACCAAACCACGCTCCCTATGCATATTTGAGCATGGCACAATGTTCTACAACACCCTACAGGCCAACACTCTGCAGCCAGGAAATAGCTGTTTCTTAATGCTTTTCGCTGCAAATAAATCCGGGTCGAAAAGAATTTTGCCGAAAAATTCGACAAACTCAGCGAATCGAATGTTTGAGAAATTCGCCCATCTCTACTAATTAGTTATTGTTTTTAATGTCAATGTTTCAAAAAACACTGTTTATTTGATTTACTTTTATTTGTCTCATCAGGACCATGGGTGTACTTAGAGCCATAGCAGCCATGGCAGTTTCTATGGGGCCCAGAGGTTGAGGTTGCCCAGTAAAGTATAAAATCATTGTTCCATCTCTGCCTTCTAGCACTAGTGTGTGGGTTAACTGATATAGGACAATATTATTTATACTTTTAGTTATTGCTAGTTTTTGATGTTGTTTGTGTTTTAT
>JAODAL010033564.1:0-45409 GCA_025379985.1 Phyllomedusa bahiana
GTTCACACGGCTTATTTGGGCACGGATTGGAGCCGTACTGCACGCCAGATTTGCGCTGCAGTACGGCTCCAATCCGTCCCAGTCATTACGGTAATCCACAGTTCTCATAGGGAACAGTGGATTCCGTCGCTCCTCCCCGCTTGGCGAATCCGCCGCGGGGAGAGAAAATGACATGCACATTCTCCAGGCGCAATACGCGCCGTGGATAATGAAACTCTATGGGGCCGGCGGGCAGCGCCCCCGCCCCTTATTCAAGCCGTAATTGCGAGCGAAATCCGGCTCGCTAATACGGCTTGAATGAGCCGTGTGAACCGGGCTTAATAGTATGATACGTATTTGCAAGTCACACAACTTGTAAAAGCCTGGCTGAATGCCATGGAGCTTATGGTGTCATTGTGTCAGTAATGTTACATTTGTCTACCTGGTGGTGGTAATGGTTTCTCCCATTTTAACTCTGCGTCCATTGGCATAGCTACAGGAGTTGCGACAGCTGGACCCCTGAGTCAGGGGGGCCCTCAGGAAGTCCTTACTGCATCTAGTGATGCATCTCTGGCCTGTGCAGGTGTCCGCTCTCGATGCCCTCTAAATGCCGCAGCCAGTAGGGTCTTTGACAGAATGAGAAGGCTTCCTCTGTCTAACCATCGGCAGATCCGCAATGTGATCGCGGGGTGCTGGTGGTTGCCAGGACCACCAAAGGCTAAATAATGACCTCCTGGCTTGACATGTACAGAAGCCCCTCATTTCTTGTCACTGACAGGATTTAATATGCCTTCATTCTAAGGCATACATGCCAACTTTTGAAAGTAAGTAAGCAGGAAATCTTAAGGGGCGGCATGCTAAAAATTTGCATGTCCCCACCCATCTTGCATGTGTGCCACGCCCCCTTCTAAAAGCCACGCCCCACTCCACCTAACTTTGTAACGGCTCTGGAAGAAAGCTAAATTAGGGTTTTGGCGTCACCCAGCTTCCCTGGACTGTTGGATGGTCTTTTCAGCATCCAGGAGAGCTGGGAGATACTGCCAAACTGTGCCCCAATAAGTAGGTATCTCGGTGCCCTATTTGAACCCCGTAGCCAGATAGTAACTCCCTGTAGCCAGGTTAATGCCCCTTTCTAGCCAGGTTGCTGTCCCCTTCTTGCCACTTAGCTGTCCCCAATAGCCAGATAGTGCCCCTTACAGCCATGTAGTGCTCCCAATAGCCAGGTAGTGCTCCCAATAGCCAGGGAGTGCTCCCAATAGCCAGGTAGTGCTCCCAATAGCCAGGTAGTGCCCCTTACAGCCAGGTAGTTCCCCCACTAACCAGGTAGTGCCCCCTTTATCCAGGCCGATGCCCCAATTAGCCAGGTACTGCCCCCATTAGCCAGATAGATGCCCCCTTTATCCAGGTAGATGCACCCATTAGCCTGGCAGTGCCCCCATTAGCCTGGCAGTGCCCCTATAGCTAATAACAATAAAATAATAAAATCTACTTCACACCCCTCCCCTCACAGGCATTCAGCCACCGCCCTCCCCACACACACCTCTCCCCTCACAGACAATCAGCCACCCCCCCGCCACACACACAGCCATCCCTGCACTCACTGTCATGCTGGCATCCTAGTTTTTCACACGCTGCTCGGTGAAAGGGGGTGGAGCTTCACGTGTCCGGCTAAGCCCTGCCCCTTCCCCCGCAGTGCTCTCGCAGCTTCCTCTGCGAGTTGGCAAGTATGTTCTAAGGGTATGTTCACATGGCTTATTTTGGCGCACATTTCGCCGCGTATTGCGTGTTATACGCGGCAAAATGCACGCCACAATTACGGTAATCCATAGCTCTCATAGAGAGCTATGGGTTACGCGTCGTCCCCCCACGCGTACAATACAATCGTATTGTACGCCAGGGAAGAAAAGTGACATGTCAATTGTTAGTGGCGAATACGCGCCACCAACAATGAATGTCTATGGGGCCAGCACCCGGCCAGCACCCCGTGCTTTGGAAAGACGCGTCGCTCCACAACACCCGACGTATTGCAGCTATACGCGCCACAATGCACTGTGTGAACATACCCTAAGACATAAGACACAGTAATACATTATTGTAGTGCTATGTTTTATTAAAGTGACTAAGCGATCGCATAGTCTAATACCATAGTGGAACCAAACAGAAATAAAGGTGAAAAACATATACTATAAAATCATTGTGCTATTTAACCAGTAAAACAAATGCCAAGAATTGCATTTTTTCATTTTTTTGTTCATCTAGCCTCAAAAATTGGAAAAAAAGTGATCAAAAACTCTCATTTACCCCATAATAAAACCATTTATCCATCAAATAAAAAGTCGTCACACTGCTCCATTCACAGAAAAATAAGCTCTGGCTCCAGGAAAATGTATTACATATTGGTATACTTGATTACTTAGTTTTACATGTCTCCTGCCCTTCTCCCTTCCCGCGCTGCCACTCCAGAACTCCCCAGGATCTTCTCCTCTTTACTTTCAGGTTCTTGTTCTGACACACAGGAGAGGCTTGCGCTTCATTGTGCTATATTGAAAGAGAACGAACAGAAGACTGGCCCTATTTCAAATACATTTTCTTCCACTGGACATACGCTTTTAAGAAGGAAGAATTTATCATGGCACAAAATACTGCAGACATCCGTCACGCCAAGTAGAGAACCTGTTGTGGTTCACAGACATACAGAGCTGTTGTCCAGGTGGAGGGGGCCCACGAGCCCTAAGCTACGATCCAGTCTGAATCATCTGGAAGTCAGTGGTGCGTCCATGGGCAGGTTCCCAAATCTCCGGGTCCGACTTGCATGCTTGGCGGCAAAGCAGCTGATTGGATTAGCTGTTTCTATCAGTAGAAATATAGGATATTTTAAGAAGAGTTCCTGAGCAGACGGTGCCTGTTGAAGAAAGAAGATTGGAGTTGCCCATCTCTCTCCTTTATTTTCCTTGCCATTGTGTTTGTTAGAGAGTAAGACACCCAGCATCATGGTCTAATTATATGCCTTAAAGGGAACCTGTCAGGTGGTTTGTACTGCCCTATCTAAGAGCAGGATGTGATAGAGGGAGAGAAGCTGAGCTCTGTGATATGTAGGGTTCTATGATAGAGGAGAGGAGCTGAGCTCTGTGATATATAGGGTTATATGATAGAGGTAGAAGCTGAGCTCTGTGATATATACGGTTATATGAGAGAGGGAGAAAAGCTGATCTCTGTGATAGATGGGGTTCTATGATAGAGGAGAGGAGCTGAGCTCTGTGATATATAGGGTTATATGATAGAGGGAGAGGAGCTGAGCTCTGAAATATTTAGGGTTTTCTGATAGAGGAGAGGAGCTGAGTTCTGTGATATATAGGGTTATATGATAGAGGAAGAGAAGCTGAGCTATGTGATACATAGGGTTATATGATAGAGGAAGAGAAGCTGAGCTCTGTGATATGTAGGGTTCTATGATAGAGGAGAGGAGGCTGAGCTCTGTGATTATAGGGTTATATGATAGAGGAAGAGAAGCTGAGCTATGTGATACATAGGGTTATATGATAGAGGAAGAGAAGCTGAGCTCTGTTATTTATAGGGTTCTTTGATAGGGGAGAGGAGCTGAGCTCTGTGATATATAGGGTTCTATGATAGAGGAGAGAAGCTGAGCTCTGTGATATATAGGGTTATATGCATAGTTGCCAACTTTTGAAAATGAAAAAGCAGGAGATTTTAGACGGCGGCAAAAATTTGCATGGACACGCCCATCTTTCCGGTATGCCACGCCCCTTCAAAAGCCACACCCACTCCACCTAACTGCATAACGGCTTTGGAAGAAAGCCAGGTAGATACCCTTATAGCCAGGTAGTAACCCCCCATAAGCAGGTAGTGCCCCTTACAGGCAGGTAGATGTCCCCTTGTAGCCAAGTAGGTGCCCCCTTGTAGCCAAGTAGGTGCCCCCCTTTGTTAGCCAGGTAGGTGCCCCCATTGTTGCCAGGTAGTGCCCCCATTGTTTGCCAGCTAGTGCCCCCTCTGTTGCCAGGTAGTGCCCCCTCTGTTGCCAGGTAGATGTCCCCTCTGTTGCCAGCTAGTGCCCCCATTGTTTGCCAGCTAGTGCCCCCATTGTTTGCCAGGTATTGCCCCCATTGTTAGCCAGGTAGATGCCCCGTCTTGTGCCAGGTAGTGCCCCCTCTGTTGCCAGGTAGTGCCCCCTCTGTTGCCAGGTAGATGTCCCCATTGTTGCCAGGTAGTGCCCCCTCTGTTGCCAGGTAGTGCCCCCTCTGTTGCCAGGTAGATGGCCCCTCTGTTGCCAGGTAGATGTCCCCTCTGTTGCCAGGTAGTGCCCCCTCTGTTGCCAGTTATCTGGTCCCTCTGTTGCCAGGTAGTTGTCCCCTCTGTTGCCAGGTAGTGCCCCCTCTGTTGCCAGGTAGATCTCCCCTCTGTTGCCAGGTAGATGTCCCCTCTGTTGCCAGGTAGTGCCCCTCTGTTGCCAGGAAGAGCCCCCATTGTTGCCAGGTAGTGCCCCATTGTTGCCAGGTAGTGCCCCCTCTGTTGCCAGGAAGAGCCCCCATTGTTGCCAGGTAGTGCCTCCATTGTTGCCAGGTAGTGCCCCCTCTGTTGCCAGGAAGAGCCCCCATTGTTGCCAGGTAGTGCCCCATTGTTGCCAGGTAGATGTCCCCTCTGTTGCCAGATTGTGCGCCCTCTGTTGCCAGGATGAGCCCCCATTGTTGCCAGGTAGTGCCCCCATTGTTGCCAGGCAGAGCCCCCCCCTATAGCTAATAAAAAATAAAATAATAAAATCACTTACCTCACCAGGCTCCTGCAGCGCTGCCAGCTCCCGACCGATCTCCTCAGCGGCGCAGGGGGAAGTCACTCCCCTGCAGCCGCGCGTCACTTCCCCTGCGCCGCTGACCTGTATGTGCAGCGCACACACCGGCGCTGTACATACAGGGGGATAAGGGAGGAGGGAGCGATCCCTCCTGCCTCCTCCCTGCACAGCGAGACTCCGGCAGGTGAAGCGGGCGCAACGGCCGCTTCACCCGCCTGTAGGAGCGGCCCGGCGGCGCCAGAGTAGCGCACTAGCGCTACTCTGACGCCGCGGCCATTTAAAGAGCCCGCCGCCTGCTGGTGGCGGGAGGAATGCCAACTCCCCCGGGAGGGCGGGAGGGGACCCCAAATAGCGGGACCCCCCCGCCAAAAAACGGGAGAGTTGGCATGTATGGTTATATGATAGAGGAAGAGAAGCTGAGCTCTGTGATACATAGGGTTATATGATAGAGGAAGAGAAGCTGAGCTCTGTGATATATAGTGTTTTATGATAGAGGGAGGAGCTGAGCTCTGTGATATATAGGGTTATATGATATAGGAAGAGAGCTGAGCTCTGTGTTATATAGGATTATATGATAGAGGAGAGGAGCTGAGTTCTGTGATATATAGGGTTATATGATAGAGGAGAGGAGCTGAGTTCTGTGATATATAGGGTTATATGATAGAGGAGAGGAGCTGAGCTCTGTGATATATAGGGTTATATGATAGAGGAGAGGAGAGCGAGCTTGCGATTGTGATTATAGGGTTATATGATAGAGGAGAGAAGCTGAGCTCTGCGATATGTAGGGTTATATGATAGAGAAGAGAAGCTGAGCTCTGTGATATATAGGGTTATATGATAGAGGAGAGGAGCTGAGTTCTGTGATATATAGGGTTATATGATAGAGAAGAGAAGCTGAGCTTTGTGATATATAGGTTTATATGATAGAGGAGAGAAGCTGAGCTCTGTGATATATAGGTTTATATGATAGAGGAGAGAAGCTGAGCTCTGTGATATATAGGTTTATATGACAGAGGAGAGAAGCTGAGCTCTGTGATATATAGAGTTGTATGATAGGGGAGAGAAGCTGAGCTCTGTGATATATAGGGTTATATGATAGAGGAGAGAAGCTGAGCTCTGTGATATATAGGGTTATATGATAGAGAAGAGAAGCTGAGCTCTGTGATATATAGGGTTATATGATAGAGAAGAGAAGCTGAGCTCTGTGATATATAGGGTTATATGATAGAGGAGAGGAGCTGAGTTCTGTGATATATAGGGTTATATGATAGAGAAGAGAGCTGAGCTTCTGTGATATATAGGTTATATGATAGAGGAGAGAAGCTGAGCTTGTGATATATAGGTTTATATGATAGAGGAGAGAAGCTGAGCTCTGTGATATATAGGTTGATATGAGAGGGAGAGAAGCTGAGCTCTGTGATATATAGGAGTTATATGATAGAGGAGAGAAGCTGAGCTCTGTGATATATAGGGTTATATGGTAGAGGAGAGAAGCTGAGCTCTGTGATATATAGGGTTATATGGTAGAAGGAGAGAAGCTGAGCTCTGTGATATATAGGGTTATATGATAGAGGAGAGAAGCTGAGCTCTGTGATATATAGGGTTATATGATAGAGGAGAGAAGCTGAGCTCTGTGATATATAGGGTTATATGATAGAGGAGAGAAGCTGAGCTCTGTGATATATAGGGTTATATGATAGAGGAGAGGAGCTGAGCTCTGTGATATATAGGGTTATATGATAGAGGAGAGGAGCTTAGCTCTGTGATATATAGGGTTATATGATAGAGGAGAGGAGCTTAGCTCTGTGATATATAGGGTTATATGATAGAGGGAGAGAAGCTGAGCTCTGTGATATATAGGGTTATATGATAGAGGAGAGAGAAGGAGCTCTGTGATATATAGAGTTATGTGATAGAGGAGAGGAGCTGAGCTCTTTGATATTTATGGTTATATGATAGAGAGGAGAGAGCTGAGCTCTGTGATATATAGGGTTATATGATAGAGGGAGAGAAGCTGAAGCTCTGTTATATATAGGGTTATATGTAGAGGAGAGAAGCTGAGCTCTGTGATATATAGGGTTATATGGTAGAAGAGAGAGATGCAGAGCTCTGTGATATATAGGGTTATATGATAGAGGGAGAGAAGCTGAGTCAGTGCTGTATATATAGGGTTATATGATAGAGGGAGAGAAGCTGAGCTCTGTGATATATAGGGTTATATGATAGAGGGAGAGAGAAGCTGAGCTCTGTGATATATAGGATTATATGATAGAGGGTGAGATAGCTGAGCTCTGTGATATATAGGGTTATATGATAGAGGGAGGAGCTGAGCTCTGTGATATATAGGGTTTTGATAATGATAGAGAGATGAAGAAGCTGAGCTCTGTGTTATATAGGGTTATATGACAGAGGAGAGAAGCTGAGCTCTGTAATATATAGAGTTGTATGATAGGGGAGAGAAGCTGAGCTCCATTTTACAAATGGAAAAATTTAAAACTATAACAAGATCAATATATAATATAATATAACAATATGTAAAGATTCGATTTGTTAATATATGTATTGCAAGGTGAACGGCATAAAAACCCCAAAAACCTAGCTTTAGAGTTTTGTATAAGGGGTGCCATTTGCCTTTATTACCTAGGGTATGAAGATGCCTTGTCCCAGCTCATTTTCTCTTCCTTTATTCCATTCCTTAAAAAGCTGGATCATGTACACAAATTACATTTTTGACTCTTCTGGTTTAAAGCAATATGAAATGTTTACCTTCGGTCACCCTTCACCTGTATATGAAGGTATTACATATATGGCAATTCCTAATAAGCCACTGTTATCTGAAATTCTTCATTTTAGCGCTGCAGGTAACTGGGGAAGCAGGAAAGGGGAAATTAAATTACTCATGGCTGCTCTGCTTGCGTTGTCATCAGAATACAGGTGCCGTTTGCAGCGCTTTTTAAGCCTGTGGAGAGAAGAGACGGCCGTCAGCCCATGACAGCCCGCTGCTTTCTGTATTCAAGGAGTGCAGGCGTTATAAACTGAAATGACAGCAGTGAGAGCAGGGATCGTGAATTTTATTGTCCTGCCCCTGGTTTCCCTATTCCACGAAACCTTCCCACCTGTAAAGGGAGCAATTAAGGTAGTTATTAAGGAATCGCTGTACATGCAATTTCCTAATATACAAGCTTTAAGGGAAGAGTGGCGCGTTATTTCTTGCCTTAGGATGACTTGCATTTTCAGTAGCAGACAAACAGAAAGGAAATGTGCTATGAGCATCCTCATTTCCCTGTATAATAAATCTGTCTCTTTAAGAAAATGATTTAGCTCCAGAGCTGCAGCATTAATAGGGCCTCCAAGCAACTGCTTAATTTTGATTTTGTTACCTCTGTGCGCCAATCTGAGTGCAAGAGTGTGACACCACTGTAAGGCAGAGGAAGGTAGAAGATAATAGGATTATTTATACAAATCAGGACTAGCTAGCCGGATAGATGCGGAGCCTGTATGATTTAGAAGACACGTCTGTGGGTTCCTGTCACATTAAGAGGTGCACGAATCCGTCGTCCTCTACCGTGTAGTTCGTGCCTTTGATATACACTCGACAGTCGGAATACCGCCGCAGCTCGCCTGCTTGTTTTGACTCACTCGCAGCTATATTGTGGGAAAGGATTTAATCCCCTAGGAGACCACATCCAGCCCACAGGTCTCCAGTTGCACAACCATTCTGCACGCTTCCTCAGGCACCAAATGGATTAATCCAAGTGTGCGAGGAAGTGTGGAAAATTTTTTGGCGTGAATGGATTTATAGATTAATGTCTTCAGACGCCATTAGCAGTCGTGAGATTAACCCTTTCTGTGAAAGTCGTATTTAAATAGATTTTGCTGCTCACAGATTTTAAATGATTGTGTATTTTGGCAATGATCAAATTAACCCTTTCATGGTCCATTTATAGACTTTGGGCTTAGCGTTCATTTATAAATCTTCGGCATAGTAAAATTAATATATTGATACACACTGTCTGACTTGCCAGTTGCATATATCTTGTGGGAAAAGATGTAGTAGAATTTGTATTTAACCATTTTAACTCCTGCTTATTCTGGGTTGAGGAGTCCAGTAGGCGGTGTTATCAGTGATTGACAGAAATCTCTATGCAAACTCCTACAAATAAGACTGTCAAAATGGGCGAAATCCATCCCCGCAATTACGCCGTCAATAAGCCGTGTGAACATAGCCTAAGAAGAGACGCAGATTGTAGGCAGACAAAATCATACTTGGGACCACTGATTGGAGAGTCCAGAGCCTTATTTGCTCCCCTCCCTTTCTCCAAACCAATAAATTGGACAGTCTTATTTGTAGGAGTTTGCATAGAGATTTCTGTCAATCACTGATAACAACGCCTACTGACTCCTTAACCCAAAATATGCAGGGATGTCAATGACTAAAATACAAATTCTGCTAAAACTTTCAATAAAAAATTATGGGCGACATGTATGAACGAGCTGCTCACGTTCGCTCTATTTTTTAAACAGGCACACTACAGTATCAGGTGCATTACAGAGCGCTCACGGCACTTTGTATTGCGCCTGAGATCAGGGGGCGTGCTGGAGGTGTGTTGCACTACAACCGTACGAAGCTACACATTTATAGCTTCAGTATGGGAAATGCAGACGCATTACTGCTGGAACAGGTAAACCACTCTCAAAGTGGTTTACCTGAGCCAGAAGTGTCACTTGCGTTAGAATGTGCCTGATTTATGGCCCGTAGTAGGACAGGCTCGCAGATTCAGACGCATTCTACACTACTATTGTGCGCAATAAAATTGGCGTCTGGGCACCTAAAATCATACATGTCGCCCTCTATATCAATCTGCTCAGCTCCTCTTGCTCTATAACATGCCGCCAACTAATCAGAAAGCATGTTCAAGGTGACAGGTTCCCTTTAAGCAGGGGGACTGGCCAGTTTCAGAAAAGTGGGAGAAGTCCTAACTGGAGATGTGTGGCCATATTGTGGAGTGGAGTAAAAAGGGCAAAAACAACCCAGATAACAATAAGGCACATGTGTCGCACGGTTGGTTTTGTGGAAGCCAATGAATTGTCAAGATATGGTGGTGTTTTTCCTGTCATAGCAGTGGTGGTGGTGGTCCAATTTATTGGTTTGGAGAAAGGGAGGGGAGCAAATAAGGCTCTGGACTCTCCAGTCAGTGGTCCCAAGTATGATTTTGTCTGCCTACAATCTGCGTCTCTTCTTAGGTTATGTTCACACGGCTTATTGACGGCGTAATTGCGGGGACGGATTTCGTCCGCAATTACGCCGTGTGCCATGTAGCAGGGGCTGGGTATGGGGGCCGGCAGCTCGCTGGCCCCATTGATATTCTTTGTCCACGCCGCGTATCCCGCCGTGAATAATTGACATGTCACTTTCTCCCCGCTCGAGAAATACGGCGAGCAAGGAGATGAGACGGAATCCATAGTTCTCTATGAGCAGCTTTATAAGTCGGTGAAGGACTATACAGTAAGTGTAGCCACTCAGTGACTGACTGGCCAACTATTCAAAATAGTGGACCATAGCCCCTATAGCCCTGCCTGCCTATATCTAGCCCCTATAGCCCTGCCTACCTATATATCTAGCCCCTATAGCCCTGCCTGTCTATATACCTAGTCTCTATAGCCCTGCCTACCTATATATGTGGCCCCTATAGCCCTGCCTATATATATATGACTCCTATAGCCCTGTCTGCCTATATCTATGGCCCCTATAGCCCTGCCTGCCAATATCTATGGCCCCTATAGCCCTGCCTGCCTATATCTATGCCCTCTATACCCTACCCTTCCTTGTATATCGGTATAATGTATGGATTTTCATGTCAATTCTTGGTCCGAAAGACGTAGCAGGAGCCCAATAATAAAGTATAGGGTGCAATCCAGCTGCATCCAACACGGATCCAAACATGCCGCTGCGTGCTGGATCCAACCAACGCTACGTTTTTGGATGCGAACACGGACCCGAAATTGTATCCAAAAATGCCGTGTGAACATACCCTAAGGCCTCGTTCACACGGCTTATTTGGGCACGGATTGGCGCCATACTCCGCGCCGGATTTGCGCTTCAGTACGGCGCCAATCCGTCCCTGTCATTACGGTAATCCACTGCTCTCATAGAGAACAGTGGAATCCGTCACTCCTCCCCGCTCGGCAAATCCGCCGCGGGGGGAGAAAGTGACATGCACATTATTTACGGCGCGGACGCGCCGTAAACAATGCATTGTCTCTGGGGCCGGGAGCGGCGCCCCCGCCGCGCTCCGGCCCCGCCCCCGTTCCGCCCCTTATTCACGGCGGATTTGTGAGCACAATACGGCTCACAAATCCGTCGGGAATAAGCCGTGTGAACACGGCCTAACAGGGAAAAAACACAGGGAAATTTTTTTTTAAGAGGAAATATTTAGGTATGAATCGGGAATACAAAAGGTGCCATGTATGATTTTTGGCACCCAAACACCATTTTTTTTGCGTGCATTAGTAGTGTAGAATGCGCCTGAATCTATGAACCTGTTCTACTTTGGGTCATAGATTTAGCGCTTTCTAGCTACAAAGCAACAATCCTGGTTCAGGTACACAACTTTTAAATTGGTCTACCTGTTCCAGCAGTAATGCGCCTGGACTTGCCATACTAAAGCAATAAATATGTAGAATTCTACGGTTGTAATGCGACATGCCTCCAATACGCCCCCATATCTTAGGCACATTACATAGAGCCGCAGCCGCTTCATAATGCGCCTATTTATGGAGTGTGCCTGCTCATACATCTAGCGCACAGGTCTGCGCCAGTTTTTGGGCTGAAAAGATACCAGATAACTGGAACATACATGTCGCCCAAACTGAGCACAGTTGCATGACTGCCATGGAGATTCATTCAATTACTAAAAGGCTCATTTGATCACAGGCAATCTTATTAGCATAACTGTACTTTGAAAAATCGCCTGTGTATCTTAGGTCATAGAAACGAAGCATTAAGCATCTTAATCGCACCTATGTGACAGCTGAAGAGTATTACCCTTCACACGTTTTTTTTTTTTCTAAAGCGGAAAAACATTAGCACTCAAAATCACACATTTGATACCACCTAAAGGCCAACTTCACACATCCTGCTTTACATGCTGTTTTCACTGGTGTTTTTTTTCCTGGTAAATTGGGACCAAACCTAAAGAGGGAGGAAGCATCAAAAAAGAAGAAAAGACGAAAGCTTCCCAAAAGAAAGTTTTATTCTTTTTATCTTTCTTTGATTCTTTACTGAAGTTTCCAAAAAGAAAACGAGAACTAAGAAAAAGCACAATATAAAGTGCAAGTCGATCTGCAGCGGATCCTTCATCTGCAGCATTAATCAGTGTCGTAGACAGACCTTCATTTACCTAAAAATTCAGTTTGCTGCCCTGTCCCTGTATCTAAATCCACTAGTATTGACAGAGTGGCTTGTTGCCGCCCCCTCCTGGCATCCAACATATGGGGCACATGTCTTACCACCCCTTCCTTGCTAGTAATCTTTTCTAGAAGCGAACGCCTGCTGTCTTAGGGCTGTCAGCATTAATAAAGGCGCAGTTCTTTAATGCTGGGGGAATCTTTCCTTAGTTTTGGTTTCCTTAAAATGAGAATGGATTCCAGCAGAATGAATGAGAAAAAACAATCGTGAACCTTCCATTTGGGAACATCTTTCATCCGCCTTGGATCAGACGCCAAAGGAGCCAAAACGATCTAGTCGGATTCTGAGAAATGCTATTCTCCGTCTTACGTCTCCGAGAGACAAATCAGAGTAATTTGCTACAAATCTTGGCAAATCAATTCTCTCATCTTATAATTTACTAAGATATGAATCAGCCAAATTTACTGCAGTTCTCAAACCTGGCAGATCAGTTCAATAATCTCTATTCATGAGGAAATTGAGATTGAGAATCTTGATTGCACCTTAAAAAGTCTTCAAATGCACATGGCAGCGGGGCAGGCGACGCGTCGCAGCAGATAAATCCCTCGTTCAGCTTCGCAGGCACTTCTACCAAGGAACGGGTTAAGCAAAATCACGATACCGCCTGTGACGGAGGAAGCTTTTGGTCCAATCTGCTACAAAAGAGACAGCTGCTGTCAGTCATTCTTCGCGCTCAAGCGGTTAACTGCCTCCCCGCAAGATTAGGAGCAGGATAAGTGAAGGTGCGAACGAGGAAGGGCAGACAGGTTGAGTCCGGGCCACCGAGATAGACAGGCTGACTGTCTCGTTCTATGACAAGAGCCACATCGTGACCTGAATGAGTGTCCGCCAGCATTGGATAACATCCAGTGCTCTTACGATAATTATACTGCAACTGGAGAGGGCCTCCCACTCCCGAACACAATGGGGCCAAGGAGGGTAACACTAGACTTGCCCTAGGGAGAAGACAAAGCTATTATTTAAAATTAAAGGATCACACATCAAAACACGCCGACCCTGAGCCTATTGTATGGGTTTCTGTTCAGCCGTGCTGTCCCTACAATACGTATTCACACATTCTTTACACAATGAGGAAAGGATGATACCACAAAGGACCGTATCTGCTAGTAGGGGCTGCTTAGAAGCATAGACCTATAAAACATTTTGGTAGCCTTTTGTAATGCTCCTATAGTAGAGTTTATACGTAAAGTGAGAATTTGAACTTCAAGGGCCCCATGTATGAACCTGTTTAGGTCTAAAACTCACTTTTTTGCCCATAGGTTACTATGAGTGAGTTTTAGACCTAAACAGTTTCATACATGTGGCCCTAAATGCTCGTTTCTCACATCTGACAAATACAACTTGTACTGGAGTATTTTATGATTCCAGAGTAAACTGACATAGATTTTAAGTAACACCGGCAGGTATTCATAGAGGAGTGTCATCATGAACCTCAATGCAGCGTTTTAACCTCTTCCTGATGGACGGTCATAATAATATGGCTCTAAATTTTTCTCCTCCTTGCCTTCTGAAAGCCATAACTTTTTTTATTTTTCCACCTACATAGACATATGAGAGCTTTTATTTTGCGGGACAAGATGTACTTTCCAATGGTGTTATTCATATTAAAATAACATATACTGGGAAATGGCAAACAAATTCTAAGTGGGGCAAAATGTGAAAAAAAATATACTTGTGCCATGATTGCAGGAGATTTTTTTTTTTTACACCGTTAATTTCTTCGGTAAAAGTGATGTGTTATCTGTATTCTACAGGTTGATACGCATCCGTCAATACCAAACATGTAGGGTTTCCGTTATGTTTTGGTACCGTAAAAAAAATTCCAAACATTTTCTATTTTTGACATTTGCACCACGGCGACATTTTGTGCAGTTTTGAACTAACATTTGAACTAACAATTTTGGTGTTTCGAATTTTTTTTCTTCTATGGTGTTCAGCGTAATATGTGTAACTTTTTTATTATTTATTTATTTTTTTTGTAAAATGGCGAAAGGGGGGTGATTTAAACTTTAATACTTTAAAAAAAAATGTACACTTTAAAACATTTTTTTTTTACTTCAACTTTGAGTCCCCCTATGATGCAATCATTTCTACAGCCTTTTTTACAGCAATGCATTAGGGTGTACCAAGATGGCGGGCAATCAAAAACCCTGGGCACGTTGGGAAACCTTCAAAACGGCTTCCAGCCAGGGCCGGGCGGGAAAAAAAAAAATCAGGGCCCCGGCACAAAAGCCCCCACCAGCCCACATCAATAACCCCCTTACAAAATGTCCCCTTTTTCTCGCACCTCAACACTTTCTAAAAAAAACTACACTATAAAAGGGTTTCTTTTTACACGGGGCCCTTTTTTTTGCATTTTTTTGGGTGTGGTTTTTTTGGGGCATTTTGGTTGCAGGGGAAAGGGCCGGGGCCGTTTTTAAAGCAGGTTTCATTTTCTGCACAAAAAAACGCATCAAAAAGTACCAAAACCGCTCCGGTGAGAGCCCCCTACCACAAGCAAGAAAAAGTGGGGGCAGAAAAACCCCCCAAACACAGAGTCAGGTGGCAAAATTTCTTTACCCCTGGGACAAGCCCACACTGACAAATACAAAAACAAAACCCAAAAAAACCAAAAAACCCCACCAAACACATTTACCCGTAGTCAAATCCCCCATCACATGAACAAAAACACTTATTCCCAAAATAGAATAAACTTACCCCCGAAAAGCAGGGGCTTTACAGGAACCCCATCATTAGGGGAGTTGTCCCCTTCTTCTTTTCTCTTTTTCTGCCCAAACTCCAGAAAGTCTTCGGGGCCCTTAAATTTTTTCCACAAAAAACATCAAAACTCTTTCCCGGGACTTTTTTTTTTCAATTCCCAACTCTGGGACAAACTCCCCACCTAAGCCCCAAAAAGTTTAAAATTTCCCCCTTCTTGGGGGTTGCCCCACATAGTAAATTTTACCCCCCAAAAAGGGGTATGATAGACCCCAAATTAGGGGAGGTAAAAAGGGCCATCCTCCATTAAATTTTTGGGAAAGGGAGGGCCCCGGGCCCCACCCCTTTTAATTACCAGGCAGGGCAAGTTTTCTTTCCCCGGGAGGGAAAAGGGCCAGTTACTACCAAGCATGGACAGGGGCAGTTACCAAAACCCGGCAGGGAAAAAGGGCCAGTTCTACCAGGGAGACAGGGACAGTTTTCCACCAGGCAGGGACAGGGGCCTTTTCTACCCGGCAAAGGGGCAGGGGCCCGTTAATTTGCCAGGCAGGGACATTTTCAAACCCGGGCAGGGGCAGGACAGTTAAATAAACCAGGCAGGGACACCAAATTTCCTTTCCAGGCATGGACCCGGGAAAAAGTTTAAAAAGCCCGGCAGGGGCCCGGGGGCATTCAAGCCAGGGAAGGGGCAGGGCCAGTTTTTACTAGCCAGGCAGGGGAAAAGTACAGTTTTCAAACCAGGCAGGGGCAGGGACAGTTACAAACCAGGGAAAGGGGCAGGGCCCCCGTTTAATTTAAACCAGGGAGGGACAAAGGGCCCGTTTTTAGCCAGGCAGGGACAGGGGGCCCGTTTTTTAGCCAGGGCGGGAAAAGGGCCAGTTACTTAGCCAGGCAGGGACAGGGCCAGTTATTAGCCAGGCGGGGAAAAGGACAGTTAAAAAAACCAGGCAAGGGGACAAAGGGGCCCTTTTTTAAACCCGGCAGGGACAGGGCCCGTTTTCTCACCCGGGAGGGACAGGGTCAGTTACAGCCAGGGATGGAAAAGGGGGCAGTTATTAGCCAGGCAGGGACAGGGTCCCTTTTCCCAGGCCCCGGGGAGGGCAGGGGCAGGTTTTTTAGCCAGGAGGGAAAAGGGACATTTTTTACCCCGGGAGGGACAGGGGCCAAATTTAAATACCAGGGCCCGGGACAGGGTCAGTTCCCCAACCAGGGAAGGGGCGGGCAAATTTTTTAAACCAGGCAGGGGCAGGGTCCCGTTACTAGCCAGGCAAAAGGGGCAGGGGCCAGTTTCTAGCCAGGCAGGGGCAGGGGGGCCCGTTACCCACCAGGCAAGGGGCAGGGCCAGGGGTTTTTACCAGGGAGGGACAGGGACAGTTACCCAGCCAGGGAGGGGCAAAAGGGCAGTTACTAGCCTGGGAGGACAGGCATTATTAGCCCCGGCAGGGGGGGGACAGGGGTTTTTTAGCCGGGAGGGGCAGGGCCCAGTTTTATAGCCCGGGGAGGGACATTTTCAGCCGGCAGGGACAAAGGGGCATTTTCTAGCCGGGAGGACAGGGGGGCAGTTTTCTACCAAAGGGAGGGGCAAAGGGACAGTTACTAAACCCGGGAAGGGACAGGGACAGTTTTTTTTCCGGGCAGGGAAAAGGGCCAGTACTACCGGGCAGGACAAAGGGCCAAATTACAAACCGGGGGAGGGACAGGGCCAGTTTCAAACCCGGCAAGGGGCGGGGCCAGTTTTCTAGCCCGGCAGGGAACAGGGACAGTTTTCTAGCCCCGCAGGGGCAGGGCCAGTTACCCACCAGGGGACCAATTTTTTACTAAGGGGGGGAAGGGCCATTTTTTACCAGGGGGGGGAAAAACCCTTTTTTTACCAGGCAGGGGCCAGGGCCAGTTAAAGGCCCGGGACCATTTATTAGCCAGGGGCCAGGGCCAGTTATTAGCCAGGGGAACCCTTATTAGGGCCCGGCAGGGCCAGGGCCAGTTATTAGCCAGGGGACCCCGTTATTAGCCGGGAGGGACAGGGGCCCGTTATTAGCCAGGGGCCGGGCCCCGTTATTAGCCCGGCCCGGGGCCCGTTATTTGCCAGGGGGCAGGGCCAGTTATTAGCCAGGCAGGGCCAGGGCCGTTATTACCAGGGGGCCCAAAGGGGCCAGTTATTAAACCATGGGGCCCCGGAACCCGTTATTAAACCAGGGGCGTTATTAGGGCCCGGGGGCCATGGGCCAGGTTTTTTAGCCAGGGGGGAAAAAGGGCAGGGGCAGTTAAAAAAACCAGGCGGGGCAGTTAAATTTGCCAGGCAGGGGGCAGTTTTTAGCCAGGCCGGGCCCGGGACATTATTAAACCAGGGGGCCCAGGGACAGTTAAGACCAGGGGCCAGGACAGTTAAAATTTGCCCCGGGGGCCCCGGGGCAGTTATTAAACCCGGGGCCAGGGGCAATTTTTTAAACCAGGGAGGGAAAAAGGGCCATTTTTTAGCCAGGGGGCCAGGGGGCAAATTTTTAGCCAGGCAGGGACAGGGCCAGTTTAATTTTCCAGGGGGGCCCGGGGCATTTAAATTTGCCAGGGGCCAAGGGACCATTATATTTGCCACGGGACAGTTTAATTACCAGGGGGCCCAAGGGACCAGTTAATTTGCCCCGGCATGCCATTATTAGCCCGGGGCCAGGGCCGTTATTAGCCAAGGGGGGCCCGGGAAAATTAAAAGCCAAGGGGGGCCCAAAGGGGCCAAGGGTTTTTAGCCAGGCAGGGAAAGTTATTTAGCCAGGGGGGAATTTTTAAACCAGGGCCAGGGTTTTTTTAGTCATGGGCCAGTTAATTAGCCAGGGGGCCAGGGGGGCCCGTTATTAAACCCGGGAGGGACAGTTATTAGCCAGGGGGCCAGGACAGTTTTTAGGGCCCGGGGCAGTTTTTTACCAGGGACAGTTATTTAGCCAGGGTCCCCGGGCCAGTTAATTACCAGGGAAAAGTTATTAACCAGGGGGCCATTTATTACCAGGGGGGCCCAAGGGGCCCTTTATTAAACCCAAAGGGGCCAAGGGGCAGTTATTTAAACCAAAGGGGGGAAATTTTTAGCCAGGGGGCCAGGGAAACCCGTTTTTTAGCCGGCAGGGGCAAGGACAGTTTCAAGCCAAAGGGAGGGGCTTAAATTTGCCAGGCAGGGCAGGGGCAGTTTATTGCCAGGGCGGGGCAAAGGGGGGAGTTATTAGCCAGGGGGGCCCGGGGCAGTTTTTTAGCCAGGGGGCCGGGGCCAGTTATTAAAACCCGGCAGGGGACAGTTTTTTTGCCAGGTTTGGGCCCGGGGAAAAAGTTTTTTTAGCCAGGGGCCAAGGGGCCCCGTTATTAGCCCGGCAGGGACAGTTTTAAAAAAACCAGGGGCCAAGGGGCCCCGTTTTTAAACCCCCCCGGCAAAGGGGCAGTTTTTTTAGCCCGGGGGCCAGGGGCAGTTATTAAACCCGGCAGGGGCCCGTTTAAATTTGGGCCCGGGGCCGGGAAAGTTTTAACCAGGCAGGGACAGTTTTTTAAACCAGGGACAGTTTTTTAAACCAGGGCCAGTTTTTTAGCCCCGGGGCCAGTTATTAGTCCCGGGGCCCGTTATTACCAGGGGGGCCCTTGGGGGCAAATTTTACCCGGGAGCGGGACAGTTATTAGCCAGGGGGCCAGGGACATTTTTAGGGCCCGGGACCTCTTTTTTTAGCCAGGGACAGGTTTTTTAGCCAGGGTCCATGGGGCCCGTTATTTTGCCCGGGACAAATTATTTGCCAGGGGGGCCCCGTTATTAGCCAGGGGCCCCAACCCGGGCCCCGTTATTATTCCATGGGCCAGGGACAAAAATTTTTACCAGGGCAGTTATTGCCAAGGGGCCCCGGGGGCCAGTTTTTTAGGGCCCGGCAGGGACAAGGGGCAGTTTTTAAACCAGGCAGGGACAGTTTAAATTTGCCAGCAGGGACAGGGACCCTTTATTACCGGCCGGGACAGGGAACCCGTTTTTAAAACCGGGGGGCCAGGGACCCTTTATTTAAACCCGGCAAAAGGGGCAGGACAGTTATTAGCCAGGCCCGGGGGCAGTTTTTTTAGCCAGGGAGGGACAGTTTTTTAGCCAGGGCCCGGGGCAGGGGCCCGTTAAATTAAACCAGGGCCGGGGCAGGGACAGTTATTAACCAGGGGGGCCCGGGCAGTTTTTTTACCAGGGGGGCCCGGGGCAGTTATTAGCCAGGGGGCCAGGGCAATTATTAGCCATGCAGGGGCAGGGGCCCGTTTTTTACCCGGGGGCCAGGGACATTTTTTTAGCCAGGGGGCCCAAGGGGCCAGTTATTAGCCAGGCAAGGGCAGTTATTACCGGGGGGCCAAGGGACCAGTTTTTAGCCAGGGGAGGGCCAAATTATTAAACCAGGGGCCAGGGGCAGTTTTTTAGCCAGGCAGGGAAAAGTTTTAAAAAGCCAGGGACAGTTTATTAGCCAGGGGGGAGTTAAATTTGTCCAGGGGCCATTATTAGCCATGGGGCCAGGGACCGTTTTTTAGCCAGGCATGAAAAGTTTTTAAACCAGGGGGCCAGGGGGCAGGGTTTTTAAACCAGGGAAAAGTTATTAGCCAGGACAGTTATTAAACCCGGGGCATTTTTTTGCCAGGGGGCCCGGGGGCCCTTTAAAAGCCAGGGGCAGTTATAAACCAGGGGGCCAGTTTTTTTAGCTAGGGGGCCAGGGACAGTTATTAGCCAGGGGCCCGTTTTTAACCCCGGGCCAGTTTTAGCCAGGGGCCATTTTTTAGCCAGGGGCCAAAATTTTAAATTTTCCAGGGGCCAGTTATTAGCCAGGGGCATTATTAGCCCGGGGGGGCCAGTTTTTTTAGCCGGGGGCCCCAAAATTAGCCAGGGGGGGCCAAAGGGGCATAATTAAACCAAAGGGGGGAGTTTAAGCCCGGGGGGCCCTTAATTTGCCCCGGGGCCAGTTTTTTAGCCAAAGGGGGCCCTTTTTTAGTCAGGGGGCCCGTTTTTTAAACCATGGGCCTTTTTTAGCCAGGGGGGCCAGGGACAGTTTAATAAGCCAGGGGGAAATTAATTTTCCAGGGGGCCAGTTTTTTAGTTAGGGGCCAGTTATTAGCCAGGGCCAATTTTAAGCCAGGGACAGTTTATTAGCCCCGGGGGCCCTTAAAAGTCCGGGGCCAATTAATTTGCCAGGGACCCGTTATTAACCAGGGAGGGGCCCGTTAAATTTGCCAGGGGCCCGTTATTACCAGGGCCCTTATTTCCAGGTCCAGTTAAATTTTGCCAGGGCCAGTTAATTTGTCAAAGGGTCCAGTTTTTTAGCCCGGGGCCCGTTATTAAGCCAGGGAGGGGCCCTTTTTTAGGGCCAAAGGGGCCCGTTTTTTTAGCTGGGCCAAAATTATTACCCCAAGGGCCCAGTTTTTTTTTGCCAGGGGACAGTTAATTTTCCAGGCAGGAAAATTTTTTTAGCCAGGGAAGGGGCAGTTATTAGCCAGGCGGGGCCCCGTTATTAGCCCGGGAAAATTTTTAAAAACCAGGCAGGGAAAAGTTTTTTATTCAGGGGGCCCGTTTTTTAGCCAGGGACAGTTTAATTTAGCCAGGGGCCCCTTTAAAAAGCCAGGAAAGTTATTAGCCAAGGGCCTTTTTTAGCCAGGGGGCCCGTTATTAGCCAGGGGCCATTTTTTTAAACCAGGGGGGCCCGGGGCAGGTTTTTTAGCCAAGGGGCCCTTTTTGCCGGGGCCAGTTATTAGCCAGGGGCCATTTAAATTAAACCAGGGGAAAATTTAAATTTGCCAGGGGCCCAGTTTTTTAGCCAGGGGCAGTTAAAATTTGCCAGGCAGGGGCAGGGTTTTTAAACCAGGGACAGTTTTTTAAACCAGTGGCCAGTTAATTTGGGCCCGGCAGGGGCAGGGGCCCGTTTTTAGCCAGGCCGGGGCAGGGACATTTTTTAGCCAAAGGGGGCCCCCGGGACCAAATTTTTTAAACCAGCAAAAGGGGCAGGGAAAGTTTTTACCCGGCGGGACAAATTTTAATTTGCCATTTCAGGTACAGGGGAAAAGTATTAACCAGGGGCCCGGGCCAGGGCCCGTTATTAGCCAGGGGGCCAGGGCAGTTTTTTACCAGGGGGGGAGGACAATTAAAATTTCAACCCGGCAGGGAAAAGGGGCCGTTTAAAATTGCCCGGGGCCAAAGGGGCAGTTATTAGCCAGGGGGCCCCAAGGGGCCCCCGGGTTTTTAGCCAGGCAGGGAAAAGTTAAATTTGCCAGGGGGGCCCAAAGGGGCCCGTTATTAAACCCGGCAGGGCCAGTTTTTACCAAGGGGGCCCGGACCCTTATTAGCCAGGCCGGGGGGCCGTTAAATTGCCAGGGCCAAATTTTTTACCAGGGGGCCCTTATTAAGTTTAAGGGGCCAGTTATAACCCCGGGGCCCCGGGACAGTTTAATTAGCCAGGGAGGACCGTTATTTAGCCAGGGGACCAGGGGGCAGTTTTTTGCCAGGGACAGTTATTACCAGTGGGCAATATATTGCCAGGGGGCAATTTTTTTTTCCAGGGGCCCCGGGCCAGTTATTCCCCCGGGACAGTTTTTTAAACCAGGGGGCCCGTTAAAACTAGGGGGAAGGGGCAGTTATTACCAGGGCCAGTTTTTGCCGGGCCAGGGTTTTTTTAAAAAACCAGGGGCCAATTAATTTGTTAGGGCCATTTTTTAGCCAGGGGCCCGTTTTTTTTGCCAGGGGCCAATTAAAACCAGGGACAGTTTTTAGCCAGGGGGCCCGTTATTAGCCAGGGGGGCCCGTTTTTAAGCCAGGGGGCCAAAGGGACAGTTTTTAATACCAGGGACAGTTTTTTTTCCAGGGGCCCGTTTATTACCAGGGGCCAGTTTTTTAACCAGGGGCCAGTTAAACCCGGGGCAGTTATTAGCCAGGGGGCCAATTTTTTAGTCAGGGGCCCCCCTTTTAAGCCAGGGACAGTTTTTTAACCACAAAAGGGGCCCGTTAATAGCCAAAGGGCAGTTATTTGCCAGGGGCCAGTTTATTTGCCAGGGCCAGTTATTAGTCAGGGGCCATTTTTTAGCCAGGGGCCCGTTTTTTAGCCAGGCAGGGCCATTATTTTGCCAGGGCCAGTTATTAGCCAGGGCCAGTTAAATTTGCCAGGGGCCCTTTTTTTTCCAGGGGCCCCGTTATTAGCCAGGCAGGGACAGTTATTTGCCAGGGAGGGAAAAGTTAAAATTAGCCAGGGAGGGGCCCGTTATTAGCCAGGGACCCGTTTTTAAACCAGGGGAGGGGCCCGTTAAATTTGTCAGGGGGGCCCGTTAATTAGCCAAGGACAGTTTTAGCCAGGGGGGCCCGTTTTTTAAACCAGGGGGACCCCCTTTTTAGCCCGGGGGCCCCCCCTTAAATTTGGGCCCGGGGCCCGTTAAATTTGCCATTGGGGGCCCGGGACAGTTTTTAGCCAGGGACAGTTTTTTTTAGCCAGGACAGTTTAAATTTGCCAAGGGCCCTTTTTTAGTCAGGGGCCAGTTATTTGCCAAAAGGGGCCAGTTTTTTTTGCAGGGGCCAGTTTTTTAGCCCCGGGGGGGCCCGTTTTTTAGCCAGGGACGTTTATTACCAGGGGCCATTTTTAGTCGGGGGCCCCCTTTTTAGCCAGGGGACAGTTAAATTTTCCAAACAGGGACAGTTAAATTTGGCCCGGGGCCCGTTATTAAGCCAGGGGGCCGTTATTAGCCCGGGGGCCCCTTAAAAGCCAGGAAGGACAGTTTTTTAGCCCAGGGAGGGGCCCTTTTTTACCCGGGACAGTTAAATTTGCCCGGGAGGGACAGTTATTATCAGGGCCATTATTTCCAGGACAGTTATTAGCCAGGCAGGGACAGTTATTAGGGCCCGGGGCCCCGTTATTAGCCAGGGCCCTTATTATCCCGGTAGGGGGCCCGTTATTAAACCAGGCAGGGGGAGGTTTTTTTTGCCAGCAAGGGGCAGTTATTAAATCAGGGCCAGTTAATTTTGCCAGGGGAAAAGTTATTAGCCCGGTAGGGGCCCTTTTTTTGCCCCGCAGGGCCAGTTATTAGCCAGGTCGGGCCAGTTATTAGCCAGGGCCAGTTATTAGCCAGGCAGGGCCAGTTATTAGCCAGGGACAGTTATTAGCCAGGCAGGGACAGTTATTAGCCAGGCAGGGACAGTTATTAGCCAGGCAGGGACAGTTATTAGTCAGGGGCCAGTTATTAGCCAGGGACAGTTATTAGCCAGGTAGGGCCAGTTATTAGCCAGGCAGGGCCAGTTATTAGCCAGGCAGGGACAGTTATTAGTTTAAAAAATAAATAAAAATAACACTCACGTGCAGGAGCCGGCTTCCTGGCTCTGGCAGAGGCGCGTTCAGTTTGGGCTGCAGGACTGGGGAGGCGGAGCCAGTGAGTGTCTCTTCTGATCACTGGGAGCTAGCGGCCTCCACGCTCCCTCTCTGCACCTCCGGCCCCGCCTCCTGAACTGTTAACCCATGACGCAGCCTGAGCAGCCAGCACAGACGAGCTGCGGCCGCTGCGGAGCATCCCGGCTCACTGCGGCCCTCAGCTGTGGGCACGGCGGCCGGCGGACCCTCCGTAGTGGCCGCAGCCAGAAGACTCTATGTCACAATCTTGCAGTAAGCACCCCTGCTTACTGCGGCGGCCCTCAGTTGCGGCACGGCGGCTGCAGGACCCTCTGTCGTGGCCGCAGCCCGCCTCTGTAGCTTGTTCTTAAGTTGCTGGGGACTGCGGAGCATCCCGGCTCACTGCAGCGGCCCTCAGCTGTGGTCGCAGGCGCGGCCGCAGCCCTCAGTAAGTGGCCGCAGCCGACATCAAATGCCGTGCTGCTTCACTCCCCGGCGGCACTGCTATAAGTGCTGGCGGCCCACATGTATCCCGGCTGCGCGGCCCGCCGGGCATCCGCCCGGTCGGGCAGGTTCTCAGTCCGGGCCTGCTTCCAGCTGCCATGTTCAGCGATCGAATCCCCGCAATTTCTCATTCATTTAGACATCACTGCCATCTTCGTCAATAATGTTAAACAGTGCAGGTGCCGCCCCCCCCCGTGTGCTGTAACCGCCGGGTAGTAGCTGCAATCCCACTTCAAAGCTGCTGACATTAGGACGTATGGATATATCTTATGTCGGTATGGTGTTAAACACCAAGGGAGACATGTATGATCAGTTTTTCACCCTTTTATGGTGTAAAATGCGCCAAAGTGAGCCGGCTACGATGTTTAATGTGCCAAACATAGGTGCATTGTTCATAAGACTTGACAATTTTTAATGCACCAGATGAGGGGGCGTTCTGGAGTCGTGTCGCACCACACTTTTAATATTAGATACATAAATGAATATGGTTCGGCAAAACTAGGCACATTACTGCTCGAACAGAAAGACCTATTTCAATGTGGTCTGCCTGAGCCTGATGAGTTGAAATGGAGCTAGATTTTCTGTTAGGGCAAAAAAATGTCCAATATTTCTCAACTTCCACCAGTACAATAATAAAAAGTAATTTATGATAATGAACAAACAATAGAAAATAAAATTATGTAAATGTAATAAAATAAAGTTATCATATAAAATTAATATAAAAATATATAATATCCCAAATATATAAAAATCTACTATTAAATGTATTTAAAATTAATAGTATTTAAAACTAATTTTACATTAAATAACCCACTGATGATCTTGTCCAGATTTTTAAATGTTTTATTTTTACTACATTAAATTTGAAATGTATTTTTGCTGCTCTCACCCTTTATTCTAAATACAACAATAGCCAGCACACCACACTTATGGTCCACCAAGCAGGATCAGTACCATAGTTTCTATTCACTGACATGCTATTCTAATGACTTTTCTCTTATTTCCAGCCTTTATACATGTTTGGCACATTACTTATGTGCCTAAATTCCATAATGCGCCAAACACACAGGGGAGGTGCAATGAACTTTAGACACCATTTATGAACACAGAACAACCACTTTCATACATTCTGACGGATTATACACTGAAAAATAGATGCGGAAATGAACTTTGATGCACCTAGTTCCATACATGTCTCTCTAAATATATTTAGCCTTGGGACCTCTTTTAAGGGCAAAGTTGAATTTTTGCATGACTTCTTCCAAATTTCATAATAATTCATAAAACAGCTGAGTCACATTATTATGACATCCAGCTTATAACCATAGTGTCTGTTTAGGCAGTGTTCACACGGCTTATTCAAGCCGTAATTGCGGGACGGATTTCGCCCGCAGTTACGGCTTGAAAAAAGGGCGGGGAGGGGGGCGAGTGGGGGAGCTGCCCGCTGGCCCCACAGACATGTATTATCCACAGCGCGTACACGCCGTAAATAATGTGCATGTCACTTTCTCCCCGGGGGAGGAGCGACGGAATCCACAGTTCTCTATGAGAACTGTGGATTACCGTAATTAATGGGACGGATTGGAGCCGTATTGCAGCGCAAATACGGCGCGCAGTACGGCTCCAATCAGTCCCAAAAAACCCCGGTGTGAACAAAGGCCTTACAGCACAGACATCATCTACACAGGCTGGGAGTGACTCAATACGGTCCTGGTAGTTTGTCACAGGTATCTGGAGCTATGCTGACTGCAGGGCCGCCAAGAGTAATTTTAGGGCCCCATACAGCTGAAGCACCTGGGCCCCCCCTGTAAAGCCCGCCCCCAGCAACCCGATCGCCCCGCCCCCAGCAACCCGATCGCCCCGCCGCCAGCAAAAAAAACGGCCTCTCGGACAAAAATTTGCGCCCATTTTACCACATAATACAGTGTGCAAAAAAGAACTGTATTGTTAAGTACAATATCAAGTGAGTCACATATCTGTCTGTCTCCATATATAGACCAGGGCTAAGTAGCTGTCCATATCCATCCCCACCAGCCCACATACAATATCCACTCCTATTTCCCTTGGTCACGCCCCTCACCACCTTCTAAAATAAATACCAGCAAGAAAGAAAAAGTCAAACTCCTATCACGGGTCAATCAGGGACACATGTACGCTGGCATTATACCGGCGCCGATATAACCTACAACACCACCATATGTAGACCACATAGAGGTCAGACGCCAGCTCAGATATAACCTACAACACCTCCATATAGAGACCACATAGAGGTCAGACACCAGCTCGGGGATAACCTAAAACTTCGCCTATAAGCCACATAGAGGTCAGACACCAGCTAGGTATAACCTACAACACCGCCATATAGAGACCAATAGAGGTCGCACCAGCTCAGGTCACATCACATTACAGTGATACAGCACTGATCCAAAATTTTTGAATTAAATTAACCCCTAAATAGGGATCACGGAGACGTCTTAATCTGAGGAGTGGTTCTCGTTTCTCATGAGGTCATTCTTATTCCTTTTTTCTGATCCGTAACCCACACCGCCATGATGACTTGTCCCGGCCACAACCTCTCCCTGCAGAAATTACAACATAAATATCTTAGAATCCTTCATTTTCAAGGGCATTTTCTTTCCTAATTCCCACCTCTGTACAAACTCCCAGGGGTTGGGGAGAAGCGGGTAAGGCCATAACTTAGAGGTCTAGTATCCAAGGGGTTGGAGGGTGGGGAGGAGGACTAACCTCCTGGAGATTATGCTACAACTATGGGCTGCTCCCCTCATAATTATATTACCAGGTAGGTAGACAAGACCCTAGGTAGGTTGGCAAATGGGCAGGGCCTCAGGTAATTAGGTAGGCCCTATTTATGTAGGTAGACACCCCCCGGATAAGGTTGTTAGGCGGCCACAGGTAGGTTTGGTGGGTACCTAGCCATGAGTCCCTTTAGTTTGTAGGCGGTCAGGGCCCTCCTTTAGAGGTTAGGTAGAGTCAGGGCCCTCCTTTAGAGGTTAGGTATAGTCAGGGCACTCCTTTAGAGGTTAGGTAGAGTCAGGGCCCTCCTTTAGATGTTAGGCAGCCAGGGCCCCCTTTAGATATAGGCAGCCAGGGCCCCCTTTAGATATAGGCAGCCAGGGCCCCCTTTAGTTACAGGCAGCAAGGGCCCCCTTTAGATATAGGTAGCCTCAGGGCCCCCTTTTGTTATAGGCAGCCAGGGCCCCCTTTAGATATAGGCAGCCAGGGTCCCCTTTAGATATAGGTAGCAAGGGACCCCTTTAGATATAGGTAGCAAGGGCCCCCTTTAGATATAGGTAGCAAGGGCGCCCTTTAGATATAGGTAGCAGGGCCCCCTTTAGATATAGGCAGCCAGGGCCCCTTTTAGATATAGGCAGCCAGGGCCCCCTTTAGTTATAGGCAGCCAGGGTCCCCTTTAGATATAGGCAGCCAGGGCCCCCTTTAGATATAGGTAGCCTCAGGGCCCCCTTTAGATATAGGTAGCCAGGGCCCCCTTTAGATGTAGGTAGCAGGGCCCCCTTTAGATGTAGGTAGCAGGGCCCCCTTTAGATGTAGGTAGCCAGGGCCCCCTTTAGATGTAGGTAGCAGGGCCCCCTTTAGATATAGGTAGCCAGGGCCCCCTTTAGATATAGGTAGCAGGGCCCCCTTTAGATTTTAGGCAGCCAGGGGCCCCCCCTTTGATATAGGCAGCCAGGGCCCCTTTAGATATAGGCAGCCAGGGCCCCCTTTAGATATAGGCAGCCGGGCCCCCTTTAGTTATAGGCAGCCAGGGTCCCCTTTAGATATAGGCAACCAGGGCCCCCTTTAGATATAGGTAGCCTCAGGGCCCCCTTTAGATATAGGTAGCCAGGGCCCCCTTTAGCTATAGGTAGCAGGGCCCCCTTTATATGTAGGTAGCAGGGCCCCCTTTAGATATAGGTAGCCAGGGCCTCCTTTAGATATAGGTAGCCAGGGCCCCCTTTAGATATTGGTTCAGGGTCCCCTTTAGATATAGGTAGCAGGGCTCCCTTTTAAAATGTAGGTACAGGGCCCCTTTAGATATAGGCAGCAGGGCCCCCTTTAGATGTAGATAGCAGGGCCCCCTTTAGATATAGGTAGCAGGGCCCCCTTTAGATGTAGGTAGCAGGGCCCCCTTTAGATATAGGTAGCAGGGCCCCCTTTAGATGTAGGTAGCAGGGCCCCCTTTAGATATAGGTAGCAGGGCCCCCTGTAGATGTAGGTAGCAGGGCCCCCCTTTAGATATAGGTAGCAGGGCCCCCTTCAGATATAGGCAGCCAGGGCCAACAAAAAAACAAAACAACCACTTACCTGACTCTCGCCCCGGCTCCCGCCGCTCCGTGCTCCCGCGGTCTCCTACTGCGGCGCTGCATAGGCGGCGCGGTGAAGTGACGTCACCGCGCCGCCTACGTCAGCAGTAGGGGTCGGCGCCCGGCAGGCTGAAGGCCTAGCTCCTTCAGCCTGCCAGGGAGATCAGCGGAGCGCAGCGCTAGTGGCGCTGTGCTCTGCTGACACCGCGCAGCCCGGGAGTCCGGGACATCAGTCCCCAACTCCCGGGCCGGTCTCTGGGCGCTCGGGACGCAGGTCCCGGGCGTTCAGGGACCGGATGCGCGGCTAGGCCCCAGGGAGCGACGGCACTGCCTCCGGGGCCCCCAGCAACTCGGGGCCCACACTGTGGGCCAGGCGGAGCCTGGTTCGGCGGCTGCGCCGCCGGGCCCCACTCTGCCGTGAGGAATAAGGGGGCCCGCTTGCCACAGGCCCCCTTATTCCACCGGGCCCCATACGGGAGTACTGGTTGTACTCCCTGTTTGGCGGCCCTGGCTGACTGCATCGCACAGCTGCTGGAGGGAGCAAGAGGGAGGATCTATAGAACAAACATGACAATTAAGGTGGTCCCATACAAGCTCAACTGAGTTCAATTCTGGGGAATCAAGTGACCAGAGTAGTATTTCAAATTCCTGATCATGTTCTTTATTGTTGGACTTTTTTAGGGCGCATCCCCACGGCACAGGACAAAAACCAGTTGGTTTACCCGGTTTTTGTGCCATGCACACGGCCGCAGGGGGGGCTGCTTTTCTCTGCGATTAGCGGAGAAAAGCCCTCCCTCTTCACATTCACTTGTTCATATGCTGTTCGAAAACCGGACCGGCCTTAGCTGTGTGAAATGTTGCATTATATTGCTGAAAGATCTCATCTATGCCAGGAAACACATTCAGCATGTATGAGTGTTCGTTATCTGCATTCGTTATATACCCAACAAGTTAGCTCACAACACATGACTTCCTTTATGAGCCACATGCTGCCGATATCAAAAGTAGGAAGTGGTCGTAATAATGTGATTCAACTGTGTAGAATGCTTATTTAACAAGCACAATGTTTTTCGGGCCGCCGGCGATTCGAAAAACCGCCGGGCAGAAAACCCGTGCAGTGGGGACTGTTTCACGGGTTTTCCATACCGGCCCGTGTAAAAGTTTGCGGACGGTTTTTCAGACGGTTTACAAACCCGCACACCATCTGAAAAACCGTCTGCGAACCGGTGCCGTGGGGACATGGCCTTAGCTGTGTGAAATATTGCATTATATTGTTGAAAGATCTCATCTATGCCACCAAACACATTAAGCATATATGAGTGTTCGTTATCTGCAAGGATAGATTTATACCCATTCGTTATATACCCAACAAGTTAGCTCACAACACATGACTTCCTTTATGAGCCACATGCTGCCGATATCAAAAGTAGGAAGTGGTCGTAATAATGTGATTCAACTGTGTAGAATGCTTATTTAATAATGCAACTCACATCATGAAATTCATCCCCCCTCATCATTAGCTGACACTGTGAGTTGACTCGAGAGGCTGTTGCATTAAAACTGGCCATATACATAAATTAATTGTCTGATGAAGAGCTTTAGACCGACAATTAACAACAACGATTCTCCCATTAGGATGCATGTTTAACTTATCTGTGCAATTAATGTCTATGAAGGTTGAGAGCTTAGAGGTTGCATCTGCAAGGGAAAACAATAGAAGGTAGTTAAAAAAATTCAACCTGGCTGATATTTTTCCTCTGAGAATTAATACCCATGAGTATCTTATAACTCACAAGATGATTCAGTTGTGTGCACATCACCCTGCAGTATACAGTGCAGCTTATACCTAGTACCTTTAAGCTGCAGATTGTAATATATACTAGATAATATATAATATATAGGAATGTGTGTATAGACATAAGCTACACATAAGCTGCATTTATATTTATCTCCATATAGCCATCAATGTCTAATCTTCTGGCAACAAAAGTGAGTACACCCCTAAGTGAAAATGGATAAGTTGTGCCCACAGTGTCGATATTTTGTGTGACCACCATTATTTTCCAGCACTGCCTTAACTCTCTTGGGTGGGAGCTCGTGGATGTTAAAGACCTTGAGCTCCTCCACTTTGCAATCCAAGTCCTTAGTCTGCTTGTCTTCAGCCAACTGTTTGCGGACATTCTTGTGCAACATCTTTAGAAAAGGCTTCATGCTGGGACGACAGCCATGCCAACAAATTTGATGCAGTGGGTGGTGTATGGTCTGAGAACTGACAGGCTGAGCCCCCCACTCCTTTAACCTCTGCAGCAATGCTGGCAGCACTCATACATCTATTTTGAAAAGACAATCTCTGGATATGATGCTGAGCATGTGCACTCAACTTCTTTAGTCAACCAAGGCAGGACCTGTTCTGAGTGGAACCTGTCTTGTTAAACTGCTGTATGGTCTTGACCACCATACTGTAGCTCAGTTTCAGGGTGTCAGCAATCTTCTTATAGCCAAGGCCATCTATATGTGGAGAAACAATTCTTTTTTTTCAGATCCTCAGACAATTCTTTGCCATTAGGTTCCATGTTGAACTTCTAGTGATCAGTATCAAAGATGGCAAAAAATGTAATAAATCTGCTCCCTATTCACATCTGGGAACTTGAACACTAACGGGTCACATGACACCCTGGAAGGAAAATGGCAAATTGGGCACAATGGGTCACATGTATGATCTAGGCGCATAGAGGCCAGTCCTAAATAGCTTTAAAGCAGTGTAGAATGCGCCAGAATGTATTATCTGTCCTACTGTGGTCATAGATTTAGCACTTTCTAGTTCTACTCAGGCTCAGGTAAACCACTTTTAACCTGGTCTGCCTGTTCCAGCAGTAATGTGTCTAGTTTTGGCATCCTACAGTCATAAATGTGTAGAATCATACGGTTGTGGTGCGACTTATGCACCTAATGATGGAGTGCACCTGCTCATACATTGAGAGAACAGGATTGCACCAGTTTCTGGGCTAAAATTATGCCAAATACTGGCGCAGCACCATACATACATCTCGCCCAATATGTCCATTTTCACTTAGGGGTGTACTCACTTTTGTTGCCAGCAGTTTAGAAATTGATGACTGTGTGTTGAGTTACTTTGAGGACACACCAAATTTACACTGTCGTACAAGTTGTACACTGACTACTTTACATTGTATCAAAGTGTCATATCTTCAGTATTGTCTATTGAAAAAAAAATATAATACAATATTTACAGAAATATGAGGGGTGTACTCACTTTTGTGAGATACTTTATATATATTTTTCCTATCAAGTATGTCATTAAAATCGCCTGTCTAATACTTAGTAGGTCCCACTCATATCACCAAAACAGCAATGAGCCGCCATGGCACGGACTCCGCAAGACCTCCGAATTTGCCCTTTGGAATGTGGCACGGAGACATCAGCAGCAGGTCCTTTAAAGAGGACTTGTGACATCTCTTGATATATCTGTTTTAGTAACTATATGTGTAGCCCATTAAAAGGAACCTGTCACATAGATTATGCTCCACTTGCTGAGGGCAGCACAAGCTAGTGTCAGACCTGCTGTTTCCAGCGCTGTGTCCCTTATTCTGTAAGATGCTGTGGTTTTACAGCATTTAAAGGGAATGTGTCATCAAAAATTAATTATTGTTTAACTCACGTTTTTATGTCAAACACATTTTTGAAGAATTTTTGGTTATATTTCTTTTTAATTTTTCATATCACTTTCAATATTTTTTTAGGAAGGGAAGATCTCTCCTTAAGGAGAGCACCGAACGAACGGTTTGTAGAGTTTTTGTTTTGCCTTTTCGCCCTCTACTTAGCATCTGCATATCACAAAGCATTATGGGAAAGGGCTGAGAAGCCCACAGCGCCCTCTGTTGGTTGTAACAAATTCTCAATTTGCTTTTGACCCACCGAGTCTTGAGAAAGCAAAAAGGATTTTTAGCCAATCCAGTATCTCTCATCTACAAACAACGCTGTTTCGGGATTTTTGTCCCTAATCAGTGCAGAGCAGAGAAGATACTGGCTGGCTGTGTGGGAGGCATTGGGTAGCTCAGGAAGGGAAGATGCCTCCCACACAGCCAGCCAGTATCTTCTCTACTCTGCACTGAAGAGGGACAAAAATCCCGAAACAGCGTTGTCTGTAGATGAGAGATACTGGCTTGGCTAAAAAATCCTTTTGCTTTCTCAAGACTCGGTGGGTCAAAAGCAAATTGAGGATTTGTTACAACCAACAGAGGGCGCTGTGGGCTTCTCAGCCCCTTTCCCATAATATTTTTTTAATAATTCTTAAGTCTTGCAGTTTTCAGTTTGGCCACTCGGCCGTGTTTGCACTGCTTTTACGGCAGTCAGAGAGATACTTTAAAGCAGCTTCATGCAAATATGAGTCTGAATAATGTTTCTGTCACATATACTTCAATAGGACAGTTTTCTAGTCATGCTGTGTGACCTAGGAAGAATTCACTCTGCAGGGAGGAGGGGGGTGAGAGCTGTGACCATCTCCTCTTGTGACTGGTGGATTCTCTGTTATGTATTCACACTGGTGTCTCCTTTCAGTTTGACCCTGCTTGTGTTAATAATGAACACACTGCTGAAAATCTTTATCTATAGGGCAGGAAGTGTCAGACTGTTATTAGGCTTAGTGGCCAAAGTGAAAACTGCAGGACTTAAGAATTATTGAAAAATATTTAAAGTGATATGGAAAATTAAAAATAAATATAACCAAAAATTCTTTAAAAATGTGTTTAACATAAAAAACGTGAGTTAAACATTAAGTCATTTTTGATGACACATTCCCTTTAATGCTCAAATCTTATTCATGAGCAGATGTTAGCCCCGCCCACCAAAGGCTAGCCCCACCCACTGGCAGTTATTCACATGTTTCTACCTATTCAAAGTAATAGGATTGTCAGTTGAGGTGGGCGGGGTTAGCCTCAGGTGGGCGTGGTTTGAAAAAAACCGGACTCTGACTCTTCTGGCTGAAAACTGCAGATTTGAGCATTAAATACACGAAAACTATAGCATCTTACAGAATAAGGGACAGAGCGCTGGAAACAGCAGGTCTGACACTAGCTTGTGCTGTCCTCAGCCAGGGGGCATAACCTATGTGACAGGTTCTCTTAAAAAAACAATTCTGGAGTATCTTCTCTTAGGCGATGTTCACACTGTGTTTCTTAGATGCGTGTTTGGATCCGTGTTTTGGACACAAATTTATTACAGAATCTGTCAGCTGGATATTACCAATTGAGGAGGGTATCCTGCACAGTCTAATATTTTCCAATCAGTGCTGATAGTCAGTGTGTGCATAGACACATCCGTCTGAAAACTGGAATGGTAACACCCATCTGACTGATTCAGTAATACATTTATAGAAGGAATAACAGAGGAACAACACAACACAGAATTATAAGAGATGTTCCAGAATTGGTATTTCACAGGGAACACAAGGATTTACTGATACACACATAGCAGAAGAGATCACAGGACTTCTTTAAGTTCTGCAAGTTGTGGGGTGGGGCCTCCATAGATCAGGTCAGACTTGTTTTTCCAGAACATCCCACAGATGCTCAGTTGGATTGAGATCTGGGGAATTTTGAGACCAAATCAACAATTTAAACTGTTACATTTGGAAAATGATTTCTAAACAAATTTTAGCAGTGGCAGGTGCATTATACAAAGGGCCACTGTCATTAGGCAATGCCCATGGGCAGACATATAACCTGTGAAGCTACACAGGGGCACAGAGGAGATGGAAGGTCTTCTCAGCTAGACTGTTGTTACAAATAACTAATTGCAGCAGGGCTTTAGCCAGCTAGTATACAGCTCCATCTAGATTGCAATATGGTTCATCACTGCTGTTAGAATAGAGGGGGTAACCAAGTATGGTAACATTAAGTCCTGTTTGGGGAAGGAATGGTATAACAAGAGGTCTTTTGATGACTGCTTTACTAAGTTATAGTGCAGCAAGAAATGCACACTCACAGTCCTTTGCATTTCATACTCATGAATAATTTGCTTGCAAGAGGTACATAAAGCTTGGTACATATATACCCGTTCATTATGCAGGCAGTCTTCAATTGAAGGTACAAACTTAGTTATACAGTAACAATTGCAGCTGGCACTTAGGATGCAATAATTCTCAATATGCATTCTCCAACCCTAGTGCCAAGGGCTCGTTGTTACACATATTCTGCGCTCTGGACACTTCAGACAAGCGTGTGATGTTCACATGGCCTAGTAGCTGTCTCTCACAGTCTGCCTCACTCTCCTAGACCAGGAGCTCTCACTAATGTTAACGGAAAGCACAGTCCTCTAAGTCTACCCTCTTACCTCTCTCATAGAGGTGACAGAGCCTGTCTCATAGTGACCAGTGGGATCTGCGCAGCCCTATCAGCAGTTCCATATGTTCGGGCTGAAGCACACCTGACCAAATAGGGATGGTGTGCCTAAATTAGTGTAGACCGGGTGGCTGAAGAGGTTAACACCCCACTGTTATTCTCCTTCTCCCACACCTCTTTTTGTGGTTGGTGCATGCCACGTGGCATGCTGAAGTCATTAGCCCCTCTTGCTCATGTGGGGCTACTTCAGCCCCGGTCAAAGGTCATAGCCTCCTCTTTTCCCCTGCCAGTCCAGGAGACATTCGTTCCCACCCTCCCTCCCTGTTTTGGTGTATTATGAGGGTTGTGCTGCATAGATTGAGTTTTCACAATACTCTTTGTCACGGTTTCTTTCTCTTTTAGTATTCAGCTATCTCCATAGTATACGGCAAGTCACAGCAAGCTGTCTTAAATTGGTGTGAAGTGGATGGCTGGCGGACTTGCTCGCTGAGAGTCCAGACGTATCACGCAGAGGCATGTTGGCATTACATTAAAAAACGGAAATTATGGTTTTAATAGGATGGTTAAAATGGCTAATAAAGCTGTGACTGACCTTCACCCAAGAAGAACTGAGTCTGTTGTCATTTGTTCAGAGGGTAGGAATTGGGTGTTTAGATGGGTAGAGCATTGGCTACTTTAGCCTCAGTCAGCACCAAGCATGCCATTTCTAATGCTACTGTGTCTGTAGCTGCTCATCACATACAGTCCAGGAACTTGTCATTTACCTAGCACAACACATGCAACAGGAAACCCACCAATATTATGTGAATATGGGGACTCGCCCAGAATCTGGTCAGACAGCAACACTCTGACCATTACATTCATTTTTCGTCACCATTGTATTTGTTCAACATTTGTTATGTATGTAACCCTTCTAACTGTACAGCGCCCTGGAATCAATGGCGCTCTAAAATAAATAATAATAATAATTACCTTACAATTAAATGAAACCCCCGTCTGGCTACCCAATGACAACATTATGCACAAGGACAGAATTCCTTGCCACCATGTTGCCAAACCACACCGTAACCACAGCAATATGCAAAAACATGACATTAATGCAAATGTTCACATTTTACTCCAGCAATACAATATGGCATCTCCTGGAGCAGAAGGCAGCATATGCAGGTTGCTCTGAAATGAATGTCTCATATTTTATCATGTTAACCCACAATGTCAGAAGTGCATATTAGTAGTATAGCAATAGCCTTTCTGCCAACATTGGTTAAATTCTGTTGCCATTTGTCAGATGACAGTAGAGGGACAGTCTAAGAAAAGGATGTCTAATAGGAAAGTGCGTATAAAGCAAAGGTTTATAAATAAATTCCTCTATGCAGAAAAAATTTCACCCATTGACATTCATTGATGCCTGCTGAATGTTTATGGAGACCAAGTATTGGCTGTTAGCACAATAAAGTGTTGGATGGTGTGCTTTAACAGTTGCAATAGTGACTTAAAAGATAAGACATGTTCCAGACAACCATGCACCGCTTTCACACCACAAAAATGATCAGTTCATCTGCCAGTTACCTCCCTCATCTCCTGTACACCCTTCTCCTGATGGCAGTGGTTACTTGAAGGGGTTGTATCAATACATTAAATGGTCTTCAGAATTAGGCCTCGTTCACACGGCTTATTCTGCCGCGTATTGGCGCCGTACTGCGCGCCGGATTTGCGCTGTCTATGGGGCCGGGAGCGGCGCCCCCGCCGCGCTCCGGCCCCGCCCCCGTCCCGCCCCTTATTCACGGCGGATTTGTGCGCTCAATACGGCGCACAAATCCGTCGGGAATAAGCCGTGTGAACACGGCCTAAGGTGACAGTGAAAACAAGCAACTTTTCAATTGGATGTCTTGTTTTCATAGCTGTCTTGTTTTCACAGTCTCCCTTATCTTCGTTTTCTGTAAACACTGTTCCCCAGTGTCGGTTGGATCCCACCTCCTTTAATTTCATTGGCTGACGGCTCTACTAATTTACATTCTGTCTGGCCCTCGGACGTATTCACGGGAGCGTGCATTCCTGCCTCTCTCAGTCAGAATAAGGGCCCGTTCACACGGCTTATTTGCCGACGAATTGGAGCCGTGTTCCGCGCCGGATTTGCGCTTCAATACGGCGCCAATCCGTCGGAGTCATTACGGTAATCCACTGCTCTCATAGAGAACAGTGGATTCCGTCGCTCCTCCCCGCTCGGCGAATCCGCCGCGGGGGGAGAAAGTGACATGCACATTATTTACGGCGTGTACGCGCCGTGGATAATACATGTCTATGGGGCCAGCAGGCAGCTCCCCCACCCCGCCCCGTCCCGCCCCTTATTCAAGCCGTAACTGCGGGCGAAATCCGTCCCGCAATTACGGCTTGAATAAGCCGTGTGAACACTGCCTAAACAGACACTATAGACAATGCATTGTCTATGGGGCCGGGAGCGGCGCCCCCGCCGCGCTCTGGCGCCACCCCCGTCCCGCCCCGTATTCACGGCGGATTTCTGCGCTCAATACGGCGCACAAATCCACCGTGAATAAGCCGTGTGAACACGGCCTAAGGGGCCAGCAACATTTCACTCTGCACAGGCAGCAGCTGCACAGTAACACTGCAGCTGCTTCTACAATCAGAATACAGCAGAATTGTGCCTCTGTTTTTAAGATCTGTGCTGCTCTGGAGGAGTTCATAGAAGACTGGAATCAACTGTAACAAACCTCCAGCTGTGAGAGGAGAAGAGATCAGTGCTCTGAGTAGAGCAGACTACTCATAGAAGACTGTCTAGACTGAATGCAGAGTGTGCTATGTAAACATACAGCTCTTACAAAGTAAGACTGCATAGGGAGAGGAACGACACAGTGACATGTGGACTCAGAGAGGGGGAGGAGGGGTAGCTTACTAACCCGGTACCGAGCATGAACAGTGAAGGGAGGGATTATGTCATCCCCCTTCAGTTAAGAAACACCCAGCTGGGAGGGGAAGAAACGCCCCTGGATTTGAAGAGCTGAGAAGCTGAGAGTACAATGAAACACACAAACTGATGAAACGATACATCCCCTTTAAGAAAGATCCATAACAGAACTAAAACATTGTATGCTTGTATCACATTAACTGCCAGAAGAAAAAGTGCCTGGATCACACTACAACAAAGCCAAGAGGAGTTATAAACCAAAACTAGTATGAGACCCTACTAGTTCATCCATAAACCTAAAGACCAGGCATCCTCAAACTGCGGCCCTCCAGCTGTTGGGAAACTACAACTCCCATCATGCATTTATATCATCTGTAACAGTGTGCATGATGGGAGTTGTAGTTTCCCAACAGCTGGAGGGCCGCAGTTTGAGGATGCCTGCTAAAGACGATCTCCGCACCAACATTTACAACCTACTGGTCAGCTTGTTTCATAATGTTAAAGGGTGTCTGCCCCAAAAATAGTGTACTACATTTGTGTTGCAAGACTTGTCCCATTTCCTCAGAATTCAATATAACCACCCTGTTGGTCAACATTCGATAGTTTTGTACTGCCACCATTTTTTCATTTGTGTTTTCTAAGTGATTCAATAAAAAAAAATTCTATTTTTATACCATATATACAATTGTTTTTTGTGTTCCATGGATAACTTAATATTATTGGCTTCAGGGCTGATATCTAAAACCAGTTTTCCACTAATCAGCTATCGTAGACAATGCATTGTGCGATTTCATTACTGCTTTCGCATCCCCTGGTTGCCAGGGAACTGTATTAGTAGCTGAATATCAACTTCACATCGGCTTCAGTGTGCTGGTGCAGATCGTTATGAGCGCGGCCTTCAAGCTGTCAACAATGCAAAGCCAACTGTTTTTATATAATGTGTATATATACCGGAGCAGTGCAGCTGCAGAAAGTCGCATGTTTGTGCCATTAGTGTGTGTGCAACAGGAAGAATATCTTTATTGTGCTGTATGTTTAAACCCTGGAGAAAAATCTTGATGGGAATGGGGAGAAGTCTAGGTTTGCTTCTAATTTTGAGCTAATTAGGCTTGTTGTAAGCCATGTGGGAGAGTTTACTAAGAAATGTAGCAAGTCATGACCACAGAGGAGAGGTTGGGAGTAATAATGGCTTATTGGTATCACGGTGGTGCCTGCTCACCAGGCCTCTCATACATCCCAGGTCACACTACAGTGAAGAGGGAGCTACAGATGATGGTTATATTCCCCTGGGGCACTCTCTGATGGTGTTAGTAGTACTCAACTGCCTGGGATGGTGGATGAGGTGCCTGTGGTGTTTGGTGCAGATAAACTGGCAGAAGTCTAGACTGACAGACAAAATCACTTCTTTATTCAGAGCTAGAGAGGTAACACACAACTTTAGCTGCTCACACAGTCTCTTTACAAATTAGCAGCTTGCACAACTCACTTCAAGAAGCAGGAACGAAAAAAGGTCCCCAAAGTACCAGATTATTCAAACAAGGAGCCTTTCTTAACCCTAGGTGATCCGGACATTTTTCCTTAGAATTAAATTCGTGTTGAGCAGGCCAGAGGTGAACTGGTCATAAACTAGCGGGAGGCCTGGAGGAGATATAATTAAACTGAAGGAAACTGAGCCCCAGCTAGCATGATTCCAGAGCAATCTGGTCCATAGGTGAAGTGATGAACTAAACCGAACAACAATCTAACCTCTACAATCTAGTTGCAGGGCAATTTATAAACTCTGGCCCCCACCCTTGGTCTCCTAAGCAACTTTTCTTGCTGTGAGCTGTACCATTAACCATTTTCATGCTTACTTCAGCTTAGTCATACTTAGACAGTAGTTTTTACATATTTAGAATAACAATAGAGTTTACCCAGAGATCTGGCACACTTACATGTAAGTCAACACATCTTATTTCTATTGCAATTATCACAGACATTATACCAGACAATATCAACACTATAAAACTTTTGTAATGTATTATAACACCCATCCTGTACATTACAGAAAGTTCTAAGATTTTCAGACAGGGTTCCCAACCTAGAGAAGAACAGGTATGTCCAGCCTGTATGAACCAGCACTGGTATGGTCAAATATGTCTGTTTTGTTGAACAGAGCATTAGGTTTAAACCCTGTTAGCCAGGAAACTATGATATTCAGTTAGTGGGCAGATGCTTAGGATTCATGTTAAATTGTTAAATGGGTGTTCCCAAGAGAGCACTTCCGTGTTATAGGTCATATCGTAACTAGTTAGAATGCCGACCCTATGAGAGAACGAGGAGGGTGGTGCTTATGGACGTCCTTCTAATTCAATCCTGTGGGAGTTCTGAATATAGCTGAACACACTTGTGTGGCTATATTTGAGATTCCCATAGAAATATTGTATGTGGGGAAGATGGCGAAAAGCACAGCCCTTTTGAATCCATCCTATGGTCGTATCATAGCTAGCTATGATACGACCCGTAACACGAAACTCGCTTGTGGGAACCCCCATTTAACTTCTAAACTGTCAAATTATCACAGAGTGTATGAAGAATAAAGCTGTTAGAGGCTAGGTTGAATAAAAATTCATTGTGTTGGAATTTCTTTTTGTGTATCGTTCTCCAGAGACAGTGATCCTATAACCTAAAGGACCACTAATATACAAATATATATAGATAAACACACATACAGTTGAAGCCAGAAGTTTGCATACACTATATAAAAAGACACATATTCATGCTTTTCTCACTGTCTGATGTGAATTCTGACATTGGATATCCTTCCACAAGCTTCTCACAATAGTTGGTAGGATTTTTGCCCCAGTCCTCCTTTCAGTACTGGTGTAACTGAGGCATGTTTGTAGGTTGTCTTGCTTGCACCTGCCTTTTTAGCTTTGTCCATAATTTTTAAATAGGATTGAGATCAGGGCTTTGTGATGGCTACTCCAAAACATTGTCTTGGTTATCCTTAAGCCCTTTGAACCAGTTTGGCAATATGCTTCGGGTCATTGTCCATTTGGAAGACCCATTTCTGCCCAAGCTTTAGCTTCCTGGCTGATATCTTGAGATGTTGCATCAGTATTGTCACATAATCTTGTTTCCTCATGATGCCATCTATTTTGTGAAGTGCACCAGTCCCTCCTGCAGCAAAACAACCCCACAACATGATGCTGACACCCCTGTAGCAGTTAGAATGGTGTTCTTAGGCTTCCAAGCTTCTCCCTTCTTCCACCAAACATAATTATGGTCATAATGGTGAAACAGTTACATTTTAGTTTTGTCAGACCACAGGACATGTCTCCAAAAATGTAGGTCTTTGTTCCTATGTGCATTTGCAAACATAAATTTGGCTTTTATATGTTTCTTTTGAAGTAATGGCGTCTTCCTGGCAGAGTGGCCTTTCAACCCATGTTGATACAGTACTCGTTTCACTGTGGATAATGACACAATCTTACCAGTTTCCGCCATCATCTTCACAAGGTCTTTTGCTTTTGTTCTTGGGTTGCTATACACACGTCGGACCAAAGCACATTCATCACAGAACCCATCTCCTTCCTGAGCCTTATAATGGCTGGACTTTCCAATCTTGTTTGTACCTGCATATGATTGTTTGTACAGATGAATGAGACACCTTCAGGTATTTTGAAATTGCACCCAAGGATGATCCAGACGTGTGCAAGTCCACAATTCTCTTCCTGATATCTTGGTTGATTTCTTTAGACTTTCCCATGATGTTAAACATAGAAGCAGTGTGTTCTGGTGTGCAATAAAATACATCCACATGTGTGTCTCTAATTTACTCAGATATTGCCAATAAACCTCAGAAGCTTCCAAAGATATGACATCATCATATGAGCTGTCCTAAATTGTATAAAGGCATAGTAATCCTAGTGTATGTAAAGTTTTCACTCTGCAGAAAGTAAGAAAAATGCCTTAAAAAAATCCTCTCATTATTCTGGCATTTGGCAAACATAAATAATTGTGGTAATCCTAATTGACCTAAAACGGGTAAGGTTTATTCTGATTTCATGTCAGATAGTGAGAAAAACATGCATATGTGTCTTTTTATATACTGTATGTAAACTTCTGGTTGTAACTATATATATACACAGACATTTTTAATGGATTTTAATATTTATAATATTTATATTATTATATAAAGTCCTTGGGGGGCAACTACACATTTAGATCTGGCGTCCTTTCAGCACAAAAACTGTCGCAGCCCTGTTCTCTAGATTTATAATCAGGCGCACTGCAAAATTAGGCACATTATTGGGCGCATGCGGCACTTTGTAATGCGCCTGAGAAAGGGGGCCTTCTGGAGGTGTCCCACCACAACCGTATGATTCTACACATTTATGATGGAAGAATGGCAAAACTGGGCGCATTACTGCTGGAACAGGTAGACAAAGTTAAAAATGATTTACCTGAGCCTGATTTGTCATTTTGAGCTAGAAAGTGCCTAATCTATTCAGATGAATTCTACGCTACTAATGCAGGCAAGAAAATTGACGTCTGGGCGCCAAAATACATACATGTCGCCCATAGTGTGCAAGACAAAGAGCTGGGAATTAGTAATAAATCAAGGGCTGGAGTAGATGGAGGGAGTGTAGTAATAGTTAATAAGGAGAGGGTTAAAAAAAATGGAAAACTCTAAATTGCATACTGACCAATGCCAGCAGCCTCACCAACAAAATTATTTATTGCTCAAGAAAAATATGACATAGTGGGGATAACTGAGACATGGCTGGATGAGAGGTATGAGTGGTTAACTTACAGGGTTACAGTTTATTTAGAAGAGATAAAAAATCTAAAGTAGGGAGGTGTATGTCTTTACATGAAATCCTGTCTGAAGCCAACACTATAGGAAGATGTATATACAGGAAATGAACATGTGGAGTCATTATGAGTAGATATACATAAGGGTAATAACAATAATAAAATTCTATTAGGGGTCTGCTATAGGCTGCCAATTATAACAGAACCCATAGAAAATGTAATCCTCTAACAAATAGATGAGGCGGCTAATCACAATAAGGTTGTTAATATGGGAATGCTTGGATTGGGGGAAAATGTTTGCAAGTGGGTAAGTAACTGGCTCAGTAATAAAAATCAAAGGGTGGTGATTAATGGTACATACTAGGACCGGATCCCTGTTACTAGTGGGCTACCACAGGGCTCAGTATTGGACTCTATTCTCTTTAATATATTCATTAATGATGTTACACAGGGATTTCACAGTAGAATATCGATCTTTGCAGATGATACTAAGCTCTGTAATCAACACAATACAGGATAATGTTCTATTAAAAAGGGATCTGGTTAAATTGGAGGCCTGGGCAGAGAAGTGGCAGATGAGGTTTAACACAAATAAATGCAAGGTTATGCACATGAGAACGAAACATCCATTTCATGTTTACTTGTTAAATGGAAAAATGCTGGGTAAAACTGACATGGAGAAGGACTTGGGAATCCTAGTGGACAGTAAACTTAATTGTAGCAGCCAGTGTCAGGCAGGAGCTGCCAAGACAAATAGGATTATAGGGTGTATTAAAAGGTGCAAAGATGCACATGATGCAAACATCATTATACAGAGAACATCCCATTATACAAATCAGACCACACATGGAATATTGTGTACAGTTTTATGCACCAGTGCACCGGAAAGGCATTGTAGAGCTCAAACAGGTACAAAGGCGGGCAACAAAAATAATAAATGGACTAGGTGGACTACAATACCCAGAAATATTAGCAAGATTAGGGTTATTTAGTTTAGAGAAAAGACGGCTTTGGGGTGACATAATAAATATGAATTAATATATCAAAGGTTAATATGTAGATCGCTCCCAAAATCTATTTGTACCCAGGATTGTATCGAGAACAAGGGGGTATCCTCTACATCTAGAGGAAAGAAAGTTTCTACACAAACATAGAAAGGGATTCTTTACTGTAAGAGCAGTGAGAGTTATTTTGGAAAAGGGTCGTTGATCCAGGGATATATTCTGATTGGAGTCAGGAAGGATTTTTTTCCCCTAAAATTAGGACAATTGGCTTCTACCTCATGGGGGTTTTCGCCTTTCTCTGGATCAACACTTTAGCACAATAGGATGAACTGGATGGACATCTGTCTTCTTTCCGCCTTACACACTATGTATCCATGTAATTATGTATTGTCTATTGCATTTAGCTTAAAAAAAATCACCACCTTGTCTTACAATTCTATAATATAGCTTCTCAGATTTTCTGAGTTGATTTATGTTGGGAGATCTATGGCATTTAATCTTTTCTGTTGCCGAATCTTTTCTGTTGCCGAAATAGCAGTCCAAAGCAGAGAAGATTCCTGGTTCTATTTGACTCAATCAGTTTCATAGTAAATAACATGACAAATAAAATTGCTTAATTGCAATTGAGAAAAAAGCTGCACATGTAAATGGACTTTTTTCTCTCCGAAACCCCTAAAATTCTTATTACTGGCATATTAGCCATAACACAGATCATTCCCCAGAGACCAACATAGAAAATACAGTACAGCATGAGGCATGCACTTTCCTGTTTTTATTCCCTAGGTGGCACTAGAGAGAAAGTTTTCTTTCTTTTGGAGAAACACTATTTTACATACTTTTTCCCTGGGAGCAGTACTCCAAAGAAGCTTAACTAGATGGTTCTCATCCAACTGTAGCATAGGGGAGAAATGGTGACAGATCCTAATTTAAGTATGGAATTTTAAGCAGGATCTTTATGTTGCAAAATACAAACTATTATTATTACTAAGGTGACCAAGTTACCTAGTTTCTATTTTTAGTATTCCGCCATTTGTGAATGGCATTTATTTTGAGATTAAACCTTTTCATTGACCTCAGTAATAACTTGCTGTATGCGTTCAGAATTGAAGCCATGGCTAAGCCATTTCAGCATTTCCAATTTCCAGTGCCCTGATAGCTGTCAAGTACAGTCACACATTACACTGCAGAGGAAAAATGTTCTTTCCCTCACCCCACAACATATTAAACTTTGTGGTTTAATGATTGTTTCTCTTTAAATGCATGACCTGGCAATCCTATGGACTCCTGCACATGGGTGTTATTTTCTGACTCTAAAAATTGTCTCTCTTCACTTCTCAGTGAATGAACTTGAACTAAAGATCACTGATCTTTATGCTTCATATACGTGGATTTCCGAGAGTAAGAACATTACTGCAAATGGAGAAAAAAAAAACTTAATCAGACTATGTGAAAGGAAATTATATTTTATGCATAACAAATTTTTATCAAATATTACATTATAGGTCAAAAAATATAAAAATGAATGATTTTACCCGCTTAATTTTACCTGCAATCAAATATATCTCAATGTTCAACTTAAAGGCGTTGTCTCACTACTTTGATTTATCTTACCTGTTTTTTTAATTTCATTTTGAATCCAGGGGCGTGTTTAGTGGCTTCTATTAGGCTACAGTAGAAGCCAGGTCTGTAGCTATAGCAACCAGTGCTGACAGCCTATCAGGAGAGATCAAACAGGTCTGTAGCTATAGCGACCTGAGGAGCTGATGCAGGCCATACAAGAGGGAATATCTCAGAATAGGTGGGACATTGTTAATGGACACATATTGCAAAGTGACTTGTTTTTGCAAGATCTTTAACATAAAAAGCAATCCTTGTAGTGAGACAACCCCTTTAACATCCTATTTGGTTATTTTTAAATGGTTGTCTCATTAAGACAACCCCTGTTCATAGGCCTATAAGGTGATATGGACATTGTAGAAAGGACCTCTCTAGAGATGGGCGAATTTCTCAAAAATTCGGTTCGGTCACTTCGCCGAATTTTCCGACAAAATTGTTTTTGGTTCCGAATTACTTCGGCACGAATCACGTTAAAAAACAGCTATTTTTCCCGGCTGCCCAGAGCCTGCAGGTGCTGTAGAACGTTGTGCCATGCTTAAATATGCAGAGGGGGCTTGGTTTGGTCTTCATACAATGTTTGTTTTTAGTTGAAG